>CM046453.1:9997734-10172734 GCA_025506515.1 Flaveria trinervia
ACAAGGTATATTAGAAGTTCTGAGATGGATGCCATTACTGGAAAACCAAAGATTGTGTTGAAGTGGAATCCTCCGCGCACAATGTCAAGAATCCCACTTCGGAAATGACAAAGGATTTCACACCACACTTAAGTGGTGGTACTACGATTGGAGAACAGCAGAAGCGGTCATAGTCCTAGATAAAGAGGGCCAAATGGATACAATCAGAGTATTCGATCCAATGTGGTTTACCAACTTGTCAGAAAATGATGTCTATACACTTTACAAGTGGCCTTGTTCTATGATACGCAAGATATTGTACAGGCACTCCAGTTCCAAAATGTCATAAGACTTTGCTTCGCGTTTGATATTCCGCGGGAGTCACACAAGAGGACAATACAAGAAATATGAGGAGGTAATGAAGAAAACAAGACATTAGAGAGATCTAGATCCAAGGGGAGTTTGTTGATACATGTATGTCCCTAGATCATGATATGTGATGTAATAGATCTTGTTGGTATGATAATGAAATGATATTAATAGTTTGTTAGTTATAATGTTTAATGTTTCATTAATGTGTCGATATTGAATTGCTTAATTAGGTTAGTGATTGCTTGATTGATTACACATAATGTTTATTAATTAATACACATACATTCAAACTTAAACATAATAAAGTTCTCATGCGAATGGATCATGCGAATGAACCATACACATGAATAACTTCACACAATTGATTCAGTCGCGCGACTGAACCAGGAGACTGGATCAGTCGTACGATTGTAACATAAGATTGGCTCAGTCGCACGACCTAACACTCAGTCGTATGAATGAATCAACCGCATGGTTCAATCGCACGACTGAACCAAACTAATGGTTCAGTCGCACGATTGAATACCACCAGCCTATAAATACAACTCAAGTCGTGAAAACTAAGGGCTCTCGATCAATTACGATTCCAGACGTACCCTAGCCGTCCAGAAACCTTCCAATTCGTTCTCCAAGTTCATAGAACACTTTAGATCGATTCCCAATCGATTTCTAACGTTAGTTTCAATTCTTGATTGATTCTTCGTGTGTTCTCACTGATTGGATCGCCAATCAAATAGGATTCCGCACTATTTGATCTGGTTACACGTTAATCTCTAGGTATTTCGGTCAAATACCAGGTCCTAACATTTTCATACCATGCTCTCGGGGCTGGTGAAGCCCGTAGAGAGCCTTATCCATCTGTAAACTCTATCCGATGATATGGAACCTCAAATCCTTCGGGTGACTGACATACACTGTTTCCCGGATTTCACCATGAGAAATGCACTCTTTACATCCAATTGATAGACTTTAATCTTCATGTAAGAGGCATAGGCTAGGAAGATACGGAGCTTCCATTCTCGCCACAGGTGTAAATACTTCATTGTAATCAATTCCCTTGACTTGTCAAAATCCTTGAATTACAAGTCGAGCCTTGTTCCTGATGATGACACCTTGGTCATCTTTCTAACGTTTCAAGACCCACTTGGTGCCAATGACTTTAGCACCTTTAGGTCTATCTACCAGTGTCCATACACCTAACTTCTTGAACTGAAGAAGTTCTTCTTGCATGGCACTCACCCATGCCTCATCATTAGGGCTTCACTGACGTATTTTGGCTCAAACTGAGACATAAAACAGTGGTAAGCACCATCGTGAAGATACCCTTTTTCCATTACTGAGGCATAATCAGCTGAATACAACTGATTTCTTGTCTGAACTCCTGATCTGACATCCTCAATGACATTATCCAGAGGATGATAGACATTTAGGCGTGATCCAGGAGTGTTGGGAACAACTACCTCAGAATCAAGATTATGAACGTTTGGTTCCGTATCTAAGGCAGTAGGAATGTGAGGTTCTGAAGACTCAGAGGCATCAATGTTAGATGCTTGTGGACTTGCAGTAGTAGGAAGCTGTTGCTCCTGAGTGTCCTGATCATTCTCCACGGCTCCATCGTCAGAGGAAGAGTCACTTACCTCAAGTGCTTCCCCTGAGTTGGTAGGTGATTCACCTTGTGAGCCAGATGATGTAGAGTCCTGTGAAGGTGTGTTTAAGACATCATACATCAATTTGGCTGCTAACTCATCATCAGAAGTGGAGAGAGGGATGTTAAAGGACTTGAAGAATCCATCATAGTCGAAAAAGAAGGCAGGTCCTTTTCCAGCAAGAGGGGTGGTGTATCTCTGAACATCGACATTATACCACACCTCTACTTGACCCGTTGAGTTGTTGTAAACTCTCTTATTTGGTATGTTGTATCCTAGAAATATGCCCTTCAGCCTTCTCGCTAAACTTCCCTTCCTGAGTTTTCTTCAACAACGTGCATGGTGCTCCAAACGATTCGAGATACTCTAGATTTGGTTTACGTCGTTGAAGTAACTCGTAACACGTCTTGCCATGACGTTTTACCACCAGAACTCGATTTAATGTGTAACACGCATTGGCCACTGGCTCATTCCAAAATTGGATAGGCAGTTTCGAGTCTGCTAGCATTGTGTGTGCTGTCTCTATTAAGCTGTGATTCTTTCTCTCAGTAACCCCATTCATCTGAGGAGTGTAGGCAGAAGTGAACTGGTGCACAATTCCCTTTTCTTTGCAGAAAGCCTCCATCCATTATTCTTGAACTCGGTTCCATTATCTGAGCGTACTTGTCTTACCTTCAGCTTGTAGAGAGACTCCAGTGTAGTTACTAATTCTTTGAATGACTCAAATGTTTCTAATTTTGATTTCAGAAACATCACCCAAGAGAATCTTGAGTCATCTGTAACTACATAGCAGTACAAGTCGCCTGCGATGCTTCTTGTACTGACTAGACCAAACAGATCCATGTGAAGAAGCTCAAGAGGCAGTTCTATAGAATTAACTTTCTTTGCCTTATGAGACTTCTTTGTTTGTTTGCCTTTCTTGCAGGCGACACAAAAATCCAGGAGTTAGAAGTTCTTGACATTGACTCCTCGCACTAGATCATTCTTGATCAAGTGGTTCATCTTCCGTGGATTGATGTGCCCCATTCTCCTATTCCAGGAGACAGAGTCCTTCTCAATAGCTTTTGACAAGAAGCACTGAACTTGATAATCCGTTGTGGAGGCCTCGATAGATCCAAGATATAAAGGTCATTATATCTTAAGGCTGACATTAATACTTGTTCCTCCGGATCACATAGTCCTTTTTCAGGACATAACACTTCTTATTGTCGAAAACTACCTTAAATCCCTTGTCACAATTTGGGAACAAAAAGCAGGTTATTCTGAAGTTGTTGAACATAGTTTACCTTGTCAAACTTAACTTTCTGGTTCCCTACTTCTCCTTGAGCTGTGATGTACCCTCCTTTGTTTCCAGCAAAAGAAATATGACCTCCTTTGATTTGTTTGACGTTTGATAGGAGTGTCCGGTTTCCAGTCATGTGCCTTGATGCTCCGCTATCTATAATCCAAATGTTTGTTTCAGCACTATAGCGAACACCCTGCACATTCAATTGAAAACATTAGTTAAGGTGAGGGACCCAAGCCTTAACCAACTTGGGTGTCCCAAAGGCATCACACATCATGAATTCTACCCATTGTCCATTAGAGGGTGAGGGAAGATCATTTGTCTTCTTGTTCACATTACCAGACATAGACTTTTCTTTCCATAAGCCAGCATTGTGTAAGGCCTGTTTGTGATATATAGACGACTGGCTGGATAGGTTGAACTTTAGGTTCACTGACTCCTTTTGATGGAGTCATGGAGCTTCTTTTGAAAGAGTTGCTTTAGTGTCATAAAGCTCAATATTTTCTTTGGTGTCTGATAATAAGGACAATAAGACGCTATGTGCCCATACTTTCCATAGTTGTAGCATGATCTGCTTTCAATGACGATTTAACTGTTTCTGTGGAGAAGTATGTGACACACGAGTGACTTTGTTCTGTTTGGGTTTTGACACTTCTTGTTTAGATGTTTTATCTTATTAACAAAAAATAATTGTTGGACATTGTTAACATCTTTTCCCTTATTGTATTTGGACTTAGACATGCAGCACGTGATAGGTTAATTTGTTTGATATTCTTGGTTCAGAAATAGATTTGTTACCAGACTTTATTTTACCTTTTCAAATGTTCGTCTAGATTAACACAAGGCATTTTACCTTTGATTTTGAAGTGGCATCCTTTGTTTAGTGACAGATTCATTTGGTTTACATGTGGAATCTGGATCAATTACAAGAGGAGTGGACACCACATGATCCTTGATTGGGTTATTATTTATTGGTTTACATTTGGCATTCATCAAGATCTCATGTGGTGGTGGGTACCACTTTATATCCCAAACCCTCCCCATTGTTGCGCTCTCTCACTAAGTGTTGGACAATGTGAGAAGAACTTGTCCAACTATGTAGTTTTTGTTTAATGAATTTACTTCTACTTCTAAAAATGTCTTTGTTTCTTAGTGTCTTCTAGGGAGTTTAGATAGAACTTAATGTCATTAGCTTGGTTAAAGGATACAACTTCAGTTTTCCTAAGTTGTTTATTCAAAGTTCTATCTTTTTTTATAGATGTGCTCATTTTGTTTTAAGACTTTATTGGCTTCAGTGCACAGTTGTAAGTCCTTTACTAAGTTATCATTATGGTCTAATAACCTAGGAAATTTCATATCAATACTTTCCCTAAATTTATTACAATCAGAACAAGCATGATTATTAAAAGTGAGTAGTGGTACTTACTGAGAAGGTGTGTGGTTGAATCAGCCATCAAAGCAGTGCATGACTTCTCGGTTCTAGTGATTCTGGACTTGTTGTGTCACACCCCAACCGATGGGGAATCATCGAGGCGGACAAATGGAGACGATTGCTCATAGCACATGGAACTAATTAAGTTGCAGTAATATTAAATGCCATTATTCAATAAACATTACAAGAAAAATAAAAATAATAACATAACAATCAAGATACAATCAAAAACATAAGTCTTTCAATTAGTCTAAGTCCAAGTCCTATATGAGCACAAGAAGATCTTCAAGCATCAAACCTGAAACATGATGAAAATAAAAGGTCAACTAGAAATAGTTGGTGAGTTTCCAAGGTTTTCATACATAATATAACAAGTTTACAAATAGCAATTCATGTCATAGGTTATAAGTTAGTAAGGTTATGAACACATATCGTTACAACCAAACCTCAACTTGATTACAAGTATATAAGATTGGCTAAGTGTATTTGGTTCCCATGATGAACAAGCATACGTCATCAGGAGCCGGCAATACCTCGGCTTTAGCACCAAATAGGCTTTTCAGGCCCAAAGATCTAAGACGTAGCCAGGATAGCAATAGTTAATGATTGTAAACAAACTATGTATCTCATATAATCACTTACAACACACAAATAACCATGACAAAAATAAAGATGAATTGCAAGTGTTTTACAAGTCTCAAACGTTTATAAGTGTATGATGTATAAGTATCATGTTTCACCCCAAAATAGTGTGAAAAATGTAAAAAGGGGCAAGGAAACTCACTTGATATATATAAGGTGATGATAAGAATTTAACGAGGCTCCAACGATTCTTTACAAGTTACCTAAATGTATATATATATTCCAAAGTTAAGTTTAAAGGTAAGATTAATGAATAAACGTGAACTACGGTTTCAATTGGAAATTTGGGGGTTTAAATAGTAAATGAAATAATGAATTGTTTATGTTTTGGTTTAATAAAGATGATATGAATCAAAAAAAATTATAGTGAAAGATTCAATAGTTTAATTTAATGATTTAATAAAGATTAAATATGATACGCGAAGAGAAATAAATAATAATTAATTATTTAAATTTGGTAAAGGTCCTTGAATACTATTTTAAATAACTTAAGATAACTTGAAATATTTAAATCATTTTACAAAGTTTTTAAACCTTTGAATGATTTTTAATTTTTCAAAACCTTAAAATAAGAATAAAGAATCATAGGAAATTATATTGTTTATTAGTTTCAAGAGTGTAATAAAAGTTAAAGAAAAATTTATTAGCTAATTATGATATAACATTTATAGCATTTAAATACATAAAATAGTTAATAATGTTTTATAACTCTTGTTATTCTTAAAATAAATATATAAACCATAATTTTAAAACCTTAAATTTTAATTTAATAATTCTGAAACATTTTAGTTAAAGATATAACTTTTATTTTGATTTTATAACATAATTAGTATAATTTATGGAGTTTAAAAAATATAAATGGCTTAAAAAATAAATGCCGAAGGCTAGGTTCGAAACCAAGACCTCCGGTTTAGGGTGTTAGAGTGGAACCAGTTGGGCTAAAGCCCGAATTTGTTTAGAAATTGTTCCAAAACTTTTTAACCATTAATTGCTAAAATCCCCAAATGAACATGAACCCTAGAATCGAATTGCATCTAATTGAACGTAAATTTGAAATTGTTACCCCATTAATCATGGGACTTTTCCTCCCACATGAAATCGATTGTGAAGTTGTGTTTAATTACCTGATTGGTACAGATTTGATAGTAATGAACTCAAGAACGACGCGACTAAGAGGGTATCGTTTTGATATGATGATGTTTACATTAGCAATTGCTCTACCGAAGCTTCTTCAAATGATAACTAGTAAAAGCCCTCATCCAATTTTTGTTTAAAGTGCCCAGAAGGGGTGTTCGAGTGATGAGTTGGTTTCAGGTGCTTTGAGTATGATATGGTTAAATTACACGATGTTAAAAATATGGATGATATTTTGAGTTCGTAATCATCTCATGAGGTTTGCTCAATTAATTCAGTTATTGTGTTAGTGATTGACGCATAACGGCTAGACACTTGAGTGTGATGTGGTTTCGATTGGAAGCTTAAAACCAGATAATCAAAACGATTCGAGAAAGGTACTAGGTGAAACTGATTCGAGGGAATTATAGTGTTGATTAATTGCATTAAAGTTTAGTGGTGTGGGTCTTTGGTGGTCACCGGAGATGTCGCGGCGGCAAGGGAGGAAGCCGCGGGGAAAATTGGGGGGTTTGGTTGTTTGATTTTTAAACAAATTTCACATTCGGCCCTGTGATTTTAGTATTATAGTTTATGAACAAACCTCAAACAAAAGTTCCATGAATTACATTTTAAACCCTTAGACTTTATAACACCCATTTGAATAATAAACTAATTAATTTTTTGGTTAAATCCTTATAATTTTTATAAAACTTGTAATCTTATAATTGATTCTTTATTTCCAATAATAAAATTTATAATACTAATAAAACTTTATAAGTTTAATAAATCCAATTTATAATTACAAATTAATAAGTCTTTTCCATTTAGTTCTTTGTTGTAAAATTTAATACAACTTTATACTGTAAAGATTTAATTTTTTATAATCCATAAATTATTACAAGTTATTAAGATGATTAATAATAAATAATTCACAATATAAATGTACATTTAATAAATTTGATACATTAAAATTATTATAATCATTTAATATTAGAACTAAAAAATTGGGTTTGGGTTTAAACTTGAAAAATGGCAGATGTTACATGTGGGACTTGTCCCTTCTTCAAGCAGGTGATCAATACAGTTGCAATTTCATCAACATTTGACTCACGAGTTCCACCACAATATCACCTTCGCTTGCTGAGTTGTCATTTTAGATCCTCAACACTAGCGATGTTGGATTCTCCGGGGACACAAACCGAAATCTCCAATCTTGTCCTCGTCATCATGGTGAAGGCTTTAGGATCCTTCTCGACGAAAGTAGGACTGCTTGGGGCTTATCTTGACGAAGTGAAAGATGAGAATGGATTCCATTTCCCATCTTCTTGGCTTCACACATTCTCGTTTGAAGTGCCCTATTTTACCATAGTTGAAGCAGGTAACTTTTGTCTTGTCAAAAACCAAAAAAGTTGTGTCTTAGTGGTATAAAATTCTGTCTGGTCTTCTTGACAAACTTCTTGCTCTCTGAACAGAGCACTTGCTAAGGCCACATGATGTCCATCTTTTAACTTTGTCTTGTCTACTGCTCATAGTCCTCGTTCTGCAAGAGGCAGTTCCTATTTTCCTAGCAATAGCCTGTCATAGAGTGGACAATAGTGCTTAAGAGATCCATGTGTTCCTTTGCTACGCTACTGTCACATCCCGGATTCTCGGTCTTCAATTTTTGTAGCATTTGCTTCAGGGGCTGATGTATTTACGTAACCAGATACCCTGACGTGTCAGATCCTGAAGTAGTGCTTATGATGGACCAGTGAAACTCGAAACAAACTGTTAGGATCAGGATCTACGTTATTTGATTAGAGAGTATAGCCAGCGGAATTCTAACAATGAATTAGCAATTCACAAGAAACGAAAAGATATCAATGAAGAACAAAACCGGTTTCTAGATAGAGGAATCTGCAGATATATTGCATTCAATATTCGCTTTCGTGTAACGGAATGTCACACTTACAATGTCGAAACATCTAGATAAGAAGATGTTGACGTTGCTGATGTCACTTGATAGGTGACAGCTAACAGAATTATTCCAACTGAAACACAACTACTGAGTGTCAAGACAGCTGGAATCTCTTACAAAATACTAAGTTGCAGGATCGTTCAAGGGCTTGAACACAATTACAACACAACAACACAATGAGGAGATTAACTAAATTAATCAAACAGTGAACTAGGTAACCAAAGGTGATGCAGAGAACACAAGTAAAGCAAGAGACAGAACAAGAGAGTATAGTTTTCAAGGGAGCAGTATATTGCTTCTCAAGTTCTTTTACAAGTGTTACAAAGCATTACGAAAGATACAAGAACTTGGAATACTTATACTACAACCTACAGCCGGCTATACTATGAAAGCCAGCTGGATACAATTGACTAGACACTAACAAAATCAATTGTAGGATCAAAAGGCATATCTGCCTTTTGACCTTGTGACTATGACATGCCATAGCTCACATCCTTATACATTATAAAAAGGATAAAGTACATAAAGTGGAAAGTTTCAGACTCAAGACCTCAATGTACAGTTACCAAAAGCATGGACCTTTTCACCAACTCTTGTAAGTTGGTGACTTATCAGAGACGCAGCGGAAAAGGTGCTTTATGGAACAGTACATCAGATAAAGCATGTGTACTAAAAGTCTTCGGAAGAAATCTGTCTTCATAGGTTGAAGCTTCGGAAGACTTTGTCTCTTCAAGCTTCGGAAGACTTCATGTTAGGCTTCGGAAGATATTGGTCTTGGCTTCGGAAGATATTACACTTAGAGTATTTTCTAATGCTTTGTGTAATTCTTCCGAAGCATTCTTCACTTCAGTACTTAGTGCATGTTGCTGAAACACTTAGGCAGTTTTGGGTTGCATCAGACTTCAGGAATCCTTACAAACTCCCCCTAGGCTGATGCTACCAAAACACTTAGAAGATCTTTAAATGTTTGTAGTCTTCAGAATAATCAAGACCATCCTTTCTTCATTTGATGGTCAGGATCATCAAGACTCTCATAGTATCTTCTCATTTCAAAGAGATCATGCAGAGGTAAGTTGATTATGTCTTGCCATGAGAGTAGACATTTTCAACACCTTGATCTCTGATAACATTCCATCTTTCTGGATGGTAGAGTAAGTCCAGGATAAGATGGGTGTCTCGGTTGCTAGAGGAGCCACTTGCATAGGAGTTGATTGGGCTGCCTCATCATGCACTTCCTCAGGTTGATCTGATTCAGCCTGGGGTGTAGAGGTAGATGACTTTGGCTTCTTCTTTTTAGTCTTTGGTTTAGAGGCCATTTTCTTCTTCCTCTTTAATGTCTTTAACTGAGAAGACTGGTCTGCAGCACCATGTTGATCATCAGTGTCTTTCTCAGTTGGGTGTTCCTCCCTCACAGGTTCAGAAGAGAGGGAGAGTTTGACCCTGTCTTGGATCAGAAGATGAAGTTTGCTGAGGCTCAGCTGGAGGTTCTGGTTCAGGTGTCTCTGGTTGTTCAAACTTGACCTCCACTTCAGGTGGGACTTGACTTGGAAGAGAGTGCAAAAATGAGTTCACCACTTTTAATCTTCTGCTTGATTACCCTTATATGCTCATCCATTGTAGATAGAGACATGGGACCAAGTCTCCTTCCGGAGAATCCATATGACTTCAAGAAGCTCATCATTCTTTGTCTGTCAGCAGACTTCTTTGCATTCTTTTGAATGATGGCTCTTGACTTTGCAGCTTCTTCCCTTAGCTTCCTTTTGGTTGTTTTTCTTTCTTTGACTAACTCAAGCTCAAGTTGCTTTAAGTACTCGAACTCAATGAAGTCATAGGACAGGGGAAGAAGTGTATTTGCCTGATAGAAGCCTGTGGCACTCAGGTAGTTTATCATTTTGATTCTATCCTCTTCTTTATCTACCTGAGGTTCTTGTGGAGCCACATCTTCCTGTGCAGGACTTTCTTGAACTGGAGAGAGAGTGGGAGTATGCTTGTGAAGTCTTTTCTGTCTCCTCTCCTCTTTGAATTGGAGAAGTAACCTTGCATCCTCTTTCTCCTTTATCTCTCTTGACACTTCCATGTCAGCCAGTTCATTCAACTCTTCTAAGGGGAGGGAGATGATTTCATCAACATCATAGTTCCTGGTCTGTAAATAATTAATCCTGACTGCCCTTTGTTCATCATTTTGAGTATTTGGTCTGGGGGCAGCCCTGATTGCAGCTTGCATGAATTTTGATGACCCAGAAGAACTTTCTCCCCTTAGCCTCCTTTCCTCTCTCTCTCTTCCTCCTCAATTTCCTCAGGAGTCATTATCCTTTTCCCTTTGTCACCAACAGACCTTTGTGACTCAGGGTGGATTGAGGCTTGGCCTTCATTGCTTGGTGTAGCTTCCATGCTCTGGCCAGAGAGAGGCTGAGAAACACCTTCACCAGCAGGTGTCTCAGATGGAGTTTGGACCTCTGCAGCAGTTGTTGATGGTGAGACAAGGGTCTCAGGTTCTGCCACTGGGCCTTCAGCCAAGGTTTCCCCTATGAAACTAATCTTAGGGTCCACCTCAGCATCCAGTTGACCGATGACATTGCCTGATTGCCTAAGTCTCCTTCTTAGAGAGAACTCTGCAAGGATCCTGTCTTGGATTCTTTGAGCCAGCCTGTCAGCTTGTCTAGATTTGCTTGGATTGACAAGTGGCATGTTGACCAAATCCAGTCCTTCATAGAAGCTCAGGCTTTGGAACTGAAAGACTTCTTGTTGACCTTGAACTCTGTGAAGTATGAGGGCTCTTCTGTCATCATCATACCTCCATCTGATAATGTAGTTGCCAGTTCCATGTGGTGGAGATGAGACAGCCCTTGGTATACCTTCCTCAAAGAGACTCCTGATGAGAGAGTCTATAGAGTCCACATTAATGTGAACTTGAGGAAGTTGCTGAGAATGCACAACAGCAAGTGAGGATGGTGAGTCCTCTATGTCCATTCTCTTTGAAGAACTCCCAGGTTCTGTGGTTGTGATAACTTTCTCCCCCTTTTTGGTAGCATCACCCACTTGCATAGGTGAGCTGGAGGATAAATCAGTCACTTCCACAGGTTCTTGTGTTCCTGGTTGAGCTCTCCTTAAAGGTCTCTCAGCTAGTTTTTCCTGCAGATATGAAATCTGGAGTTGCTGATCATTGACCCTGTTTTGCAGGGTAGTCACCTGAGATTCCAAGTGACTAACCTTAGAGACTAGATAGGTGCATGTTTGTGACAATTGTTGTACCTTTAGTCTCAAATTCCCCTCATCTTCATCAGAAGAATCACTGGGGGATGAGAGGATTGGACCAAAGTCCCTTCTCTCACCACCAGCTTGAGTTTCTTGGCTGCTGGTTTTCCTCTGCTCACTGGCAACCTCAGTTAAGATGCCAATGGGCTGAGTTGCCATGGTTGAGGTCTTAATGATGTAATCACTTTCAAAAGTGAGAGCCTCTTCCATATGGACATCCTGAACAGGTTCAGATGTGTCCACCTCAGTAATAGGTGACTGATGAGGGATAGACTGAGGAGAGTCAGAGGTACTCATCTCTCTTTGAGTAGGGGAGGAGAAGAGAGACTCATGGTACTCACTGAATCCTAAGTCTTCATCAGTGTAAAAGGATAGGTTGGGAATTGGTTGGTTTAGATCCAAAGGCTGGGGATGGTAGCTGTCCCCTGAAGGTTGTTCACTTGAGTGTTGAGACTCAGAGTGAAGGCTTACAGTTGTTGGGCTAATGAGCTCATCAGGTTGAGCTTGAGGAACCTCAGCCCTGATAGGTAAAGTAATGGGAGTGGTTTGCTCCTCAGGAGAAGTGGGAGCTCTGGAGTCCACTTCTTCCTGTAAGGTTGAGTATTTGGGGGCCTGCACAGACTCAATAGCCTGAGCAGGGGTTCGTTGGGATTTTCTTTTGTAGGTGATGAATATGGAGGTTGTGAAGAGGGTAGGAGAGCAGTAGGTGTGGGTTCAACACTAGCTTGGACTGCTATGTTGTCACCTTGAGCAATGAGCTCTAACATTTTTGGGACTAGGGCTGTTTCTACCCCTGAGAAGCCTACAGTTGGCTTCTTCATAATTTTAAAGATGCCGGGCTTCATCTGTCCCAGTTTAAGAATATTGCCTGTTTCCCTCAACTGTGAGCCCAGTTCACAGTTAAGAATGTGTTGAACATATCTAGGAAACATGTAATATTCTAAGAGTCTAAGTTTGCAAGTAATTAGTATAAACAAATTGTGAATACCTGAACTTGACCCCCTGAACCATCCCATGAACTATAAAGGAGAGATCCTCAGGAATCTGGTCCCATCCACCATGCTTGTTTGATAAGCTGTGGATAACCACATGGAGCAGGTATTTCCACTGGGATGAGACCTTCCCTTTCCTGAAGGTCTTTACAGAGAAATCTCCTTCATAGCCCATCTGCTCGAAGGAATGATTAACCGCTTCTTTTGGAAAGAACACTTCACCTGCTTCATCATCCAGCTGAAGATGTCGGTTGATGATGGCCGGAGTGATGAAAATGTTCTCCCCTGCACTGTGGCAGACAGTGCCTTCTCCCCATCCATAATGACCTCTTGGCAGGTCTTCCAGAATTCAAGCAAATGATCCTCATATAGAGGAGGATCAATGGTTAGGGAGGTGAAGTAGTGAGACAAAGACAAGAAACGGCAAACCTCTGAGAAATGAGGATCTTTGTCAGAGCATAACAGAGCAACCTGATTGTGTTGTCTGTGTAGCTGCATGGCAAAGTGAGGATCATTTCTGTGTGTAAGGTCAGCCATTGTGAGGTAGCTCAGAGATGAAGAGAAAAGAATGGGAAGGAATTTCAGAGAGAAAGCTTTGGGTTTTAGGTATGGAAGAAAAGCAGATGATAGAAGAGGGGGAAACCGTTGGGTTTATATGAGAGAGAAGGATTTCAGATAAAGTTTAATGAAAGAGGATAAACTTTGAAATCCGTATGTCGGTCCCACCTCTGAAAAAGTAGTTTACCTTTTTGCTCAAAAAGTAGTTTTCTTGGAATTCGAAAAGCTTCCGAAAGTAATTTGTCTTCGGAAGAAGTTGATTGAAAAAGCTTCCGAAGCTAAAGTGACTTCGGAAGAATTTTCCTGAGAGTCTTAAAGATTTATGCTTCGGAAGAGAAATAAACTTTTGGATGCTTTGTATAAGAATGAACAAAGCTTCCGAAAGTAATTTTTGCTTCGGAAGGAAAAAGTCCTTAAAAATGAATAAGTGTCTAAGTTGAGAATTTTAAGCTTCGGAAGATAAATTTGACTTCTTCCGAAGGTAAAATTCTTAGACAGTCATTTATTTTGAAGACATATTTTTCTTCCGAAGGTTAAAATGTTATCTTCCGAAGTGTCAGAAAATTTTCAAGAATCCAAGGAAAGTCTTCAAAAAGAGTTTTTCATTCAAAGAAAACATGAGCTTATGAAAGTGATGAACTAGACAACTTAGGACACACATATTTTAAGAAGAAATAATTAGAATTAGTTTTAAAAATCTACTCAAAGTTAATCATCCCAATAGCTGATATCAGATACTTAAATCTCTGTTCATCAAAAGCTTTTGTGAACAGATCAGCATATTGTTCATCTGTGTGAACTTTGACTAGTTTAATTAACCCTTTTCATAGTTATCTCTTATTAAATGATACCTGATGTTGATGTGTTTGGTCCTTGAGTGCTGCACAGGGTTCTCAGTGATAGAGATAGCACTGTTGTTGTCTATGTGGATAGGAGTCTCTTTGAAGTTAAATCCGTAGTCTAGCATCTGATTTTGAATCCAAAGCACTTGAGCACAGCAGCTTGCAGCAGCAATGTATTCAGCCTCAGCAGTTGATGCAGACACACAGGTTTGTTTCTTGCATTGCCATGAGACAACCCTTCCACCAAGAAATTGACATCCCCCAGATGTAGACTTTGCAGTCATGTTGCAACACCATAATCACTGTCTGTATAGGCATACAGATTGAAATTAGAATTCTTTGGATACCATAAACCAAGTGTTGAAGCACCTTTGAGGTATCTTAAAATCCTTTTCACAGTGATTAAGTGAGACATCTTAGGATTAGCTTGATATCTTGCACAAATACATGTAGCAAACATGATATCAGGCCTGCTAGCTGTAAGATACATAAGAGACCCAATCATAGCCCTGTATAAGTGCTCATCTACACACTCCCCCTCAAGATCTGGACCAAGAGAGTGGTTTCTGGCTATGGGTGTCTTAGCAGTCTTACAATCAGTCATGTTGAACCTCTTGAGTATATCTTGAATATACTTTGACTGACTTATGAAAATGCCATCTTCAACCTGCTTCACTTGAATTCCCAGAAAGAAATTAAGTTCTCCCATTGAACTCATTTCAAATCTATCTTTCATCAGCTTTTCAAAGTCTTTGCAGAGCCTTGAATTGGTTGAGCCAAAGATGATGTCATCCACATATACTTGAACTAGCAGAATGTCGTTTCCTTGTCCTTTGATGAAGAGAGTTCCATCTATAGTACCTCTCCTGTAACCATGTTTACAGAGATACTCAGACAGTGTCTCATACCACTTCCTGGGTGCCTGATGCAGCCCATAGAGAGCTTTGTCAAGCTTGCAGACATAATCAGGATGATCAGGATCTACAAAACCAGGTGGTTGTTTGACATAAACCTCCTCATCATCACTCCATATAAGAAAGCACACTTTACATCAAGTTGGTAGACCTTGAAGTTCTTGGATGCAGCAAATGCCAGGAATATCCTAACAGCTTCTAGTCTAGCTACAGGAGCAAAGACATCAGTGTAGTCAATCCCTTCTTCTTGTGTGTATCCTTGAACAACTAGTCTAGCCTTGTTCTTGATGATGATTCCTCTATCATCCTTTTTATTCCTAAAAACCCATTTGGTTCCAATGGTAGTCTTCCCATGAGGAAGAGGACAAAGGTTCCAAACTTTCTGTCTTTTGAATTGAAGCAGCTCTTGTTGCATAGCTTCAACCCAACTTCCATCCTTTAGAGCCTCCTCAACTTTCTTTGGCTCTAACTGGGATAGAAAACAAGAGTGAAGACAAACATTTGCTTCATGGGTTTGCCCTCTTGTCTTTACCCCGGAGATAACATCTCCAATGATGTTTGTAGTAGGATGAGACTTGTGGATCCTTAGCTGAGGGATCACAGCAAGTTGCTGAGATAGATCCAAATTTGAGAAATTTAGATCTGGTCTTGAAGATTGATCCTCCACATTATCACACTTATCAAGATTAACTTGATCCAATGAGTGTGTGACATCATTGATGTTATCATCTATGGTATGGTTATTAGCATCAAGAGATTCTTGATCACTTTCACCATCACCATTGTTATCTTCTGCAATTGAGATGTCTTTATCTGGTTGAGAGGCCTCTGAACTGGAATTTGAAGGCATGCCAGATGTATCAGCTGGATTTGTCATTGTTGTGCTGATAGAAACCTCATTTGCTGAAGTAGTTCCAACTGGAGCTGAAGGTCTTCCAAGCTCAAATCTTGGATCAGGATCACCTGTATTTAAATTTTCTGCAGATCCTGAAACATGCTCACAAGATTTATTAAAACAGTTGGTAACTAAATCAAGATCAAATAGCCAATCCGGACCAGAACCAGCCACACTGGGAGTGTGCTCATTGAAAGTCACATTGGCTGACTCCTCAATGATTCTAGTTCTGAGATTGTATACTCTATAAGCTTTAGCTTGAGAAGAGTATCCAATGAAGTGTCCATCGTCTGATTTCTCAGCAAACTTGGCAACTTGATCTTTGGTATTCAAGATGGTGCAGGGACATCCAAATGACCTGAGAAAACCAATGAAAGGTTTCCTCTTGTGCCAAAGTTCATAAGGAGTCTTACCATGTGTCTTAACTACTAAGACTCTGTTTTGCACATAGCAGGCAGTATTAACTGCCTCTGCCCAGAAGGTGATAGGCAGTTTAGAGTCAGACAACATAGTTCTTGCAGCTTCAATAAGTGTCCTGTTTCTCCTCTCAGCAACTCCGTTTTGCTGAGGAGTCCTGGGAGCACTGTATTGTCTTGTAATACCCTTTTCATCACAAAATGTATCAAGGATTTGGTTTTTGAATTCAGTTCCTTGATCACATCTTATGGTTTTGACCTTGTGATCACATTGATTCTCAATCTTTAAGATGAAATTCTTTAGAATCTCAGGAGTCTCATCTTTAGTTCTAAGAAAGAAAACCAAGTGAATCTTGTAAAATCATCTGTGATCACTAGACAGTATAAGGTCCTTCCTAAACTCATTACACTGGTGGGGCCAAAGAGATCCATATGTAATAAGTGTAGGGGAGTAGTGATGGAGTTCTTTTCCTTAGGCTTGTGAGATACCTTGTGTTGCTTCCCTTTCAGGCATGCAACACAATGATCATCACTTGTAAACTCTTTCTTTGGCATTCCAGTTACCAGATCATGTTTGATTAATTTATTCATATTCTTAAAGTTTACATGGCACATTCTTTTATGCCATAGGAAAGACTCATCACTATTTGCTTTAGATAGAAAGCATGAAACTTCTCCAGAGGGAGATGTTTCTTGCAAATCCATCTTGTACATGTTCCCTTTCCTGGGGGCTCTGAGCAGAATATGCTCATGAGGAATGACCACTCCAGGTTTGAGAACAATGCACTCATGCTCAGTGAAGAGCATGTTATGACTCTGATCACAAAATTGAGATACACTCAGAAGATTGTACCCAAGCTCCTTAACAAAGTTTACCTTCTCAATGCTGAGCTTACCATTTGTGACCTTGCCCCTTCCATAAATGTAACCACCTTCATTTCCTCCAAAAGCAACTGGTCCTCCATCAATTCTCAAAATTATGAAGTAAAGACCTATCGCCTGTCATGTGCCTGGAACAGCCACTGTCAATTATCCAGACATTCTTGTTTGTCTTGAGCTGTTCCTGCACAAAGAAAATGATTAGTTACATTTGGAAACCCAAGCCTTACTTGTCTTGGGTTCAGTAAGTGTAATAGAAGGTAATGCAACAGTAATAGATCCTATGGTTGTACAGAGGGGATCTTCGGCTGTTGTTGATGGAGAAACCTCAGTCATTGGTCTTTCTTAGACTTCACACCACCTTTGGAGTCTTGGACTTGACCTTCAAAACCTTAGAAGCTTTTGGAGCTTCACAAGTTTTAATGACTGATACTTCGGAAGAATCTACAGTCACTGCAGTAGACTTTAGTACTTCGGAAGAACTCCTTTCTTCCGAGACCAACTTTGCTTCCGAAGGTAATTTTCCATTTACCTTCTTCTTTGATTTGGAGCTTCCGAAGGAAACAGACTTTCCTTCCGAAGCTTGAGACTTCTTGAGATTCTTTGAAGTCTTTGTATTGGTCATGTGGATAGTACTTTTAGGATTGTATGGACAATCCTTGGCAATATGAGAAGTACTTTCACACATAACACACAGCATTTTCTTCTTCAAAGAAATCTCCTTTTGAGAGCAAGACTGGCCTTGGTCACATCCCTTTTTCACCTTCATCTTGGTAGATTCAGATACAGTTCCCTGGGCTGTGAACTGTTCTTGGAATTTGATGGTCCAGGCTGTGCAGCAGTGGTACACAGCAGCTCAGTCTTCTTCTTTGTACTGAGATGATTTGAACATGAACCAGAACTCTTAGATAAGAGGCTTTGGTGGATGTCTTCAGTCCTTATTGCTTTGAAACCTGCAGAGATAAACACTTGTTTCTGCTTAGCATCAAAGGTAGCCTTGATTTCTTGAGCCTTCTTTGCTTTCCTTTTGCTCTTCCTGATCAAGTTCTTCTCTTGGACTTGGTCATCACAGTTAATTTCTTCTCCTCAGAAGGATAGTGGCCCTTGGAGGAATCCTCTTCTTCACTCTTCTCAGAGGGATTCCTCACTATCACTTCTTCATCATCCTCACTTACTGGATCTATGAGAGGAAGCTCATCTTCACAAGTTCCACACCTAGGAGATCTTACAGACAAGATTGTGTGTGGAGGAGCTATCTCATTTGATCCCAGTCCCTGTCTATTTTGATAACAAACCTTATTGTGTAGGGATGAGGATATCATGTTCTTGAAGGTCTCTTCTTCAAGAACACTTTTCTCTGCCAGGGCTTTGCTGATCACAAGCTCAGCCTGGCACTTAGTCAACTTAGTGATGAGATCTTGGATCTGAGTTCTAAAATCTGTATGTTCATGTTTTAGTACTGAAATAGTTTTCTCCAAGTCTTCTATCTTTAACTTGTAATCATTTTCAGACTTTCTAAAGTCAGATTTTAATATGTTTAATGACTCAAGATCAGATCTCATCTCTAGGTTGTAGGACCTGTATCTATTTACTTTAGCAATGCATTCAGGGGAGCAAAGATGTCTAATACCTTGGCTTCATCATGATCAGCCATCAATGCTTGGTTTGGAGAAGCATCCTCCACCTGAAAACTCCAGTCAAATCCTCCCTCTTCAACAGCAACCGCAGCATGTTGCTTTGTCTTCTCAGCCTGAGGGGTATTGTTGGTGAAGTTTGGTCTGAGTTGTGTTTGACCCCCATTTGCTCTGGGTGCCTTACACTCCCTGGCGAAGTGACCCATAAGGTTACAATTGTAACACTTAACTTTGCTTTTATCCAGGCCAAACTTACCACTGGTAGCATTGCTTGGAAATTTTTTCCTGTCCTCTTGTAGAACTTCTTGGCTCTGTGAGTGAGAAGAGCCATCTGCTGAACTATCTCCATGTATTCCAGGTCATCTGGATGGATACAGTCTAGATCTTCAAGAGTGAAGAGATAATTTCCACAGCTTTCATCTGCAGACACAAAGGCTTGAGAAGAACTTGTCTCTTGGAATGGGCTTCCTTGAGTAAAGTTCTCCCTTGGTGTCTCCGGGAAGGTGATGAAAGGACCCTTTTGTGAGTTGTCAGGGTAGCATAGGAGATGATGTTGGGGTTCTATGCTGTCCCTTTCAACCACATGAAGGGCTGAACCCATTTGATTGTTAGAGTTGCCAGATGAACCTTGTAAGTTCATCTCCATCTGGTATCCACTGAGAATCCCATATAACTCTGTCAGAGTAAGAGTTTTAAGGTTCTCAGTCCTCTTGATTACCACACAATAGTGTGTCCATTGCCTAGGAAGTGAGGACATGAACTTCCTTACAATGTCTCTGTTCTCAAGAGGAACTCCTCCATCCACAAGGGTATCCACAATCTCAACATACCTGAAGTATTGTTGGGTCATGGTTTCACCTGTTTTAAAGGTGAAATTTTCAAACTGCTGCTTCAGAAGATCTTTCTTGTTCTCCTTGGCTTCAGAGGAGCCTTCATACATCAGCTTCAGTGCATCCCACAGCTGTTTAGCTGTTTTGCACTTCTTAAAACCTCTGTACACAGAGTTTGGGATAGCAGTCTGAAGAGCAGTCATGGCCTTCCTGTCAATCTCTACTCTTTTCCTATCTTCATCTGAGTAGTTGGCCACATCTTTAGGAATCATACCAGCACCGGTAGCAGAGGGGGTGCTAGGTATGAAAGGTCCATATTCAACAGATTCCCACATTCTTGAGTCAAGAGACCTGATGAAGCCTTCCATCCTCATGCACCAGGTGTCGAAGTCATCAAGAGTGATCAATGGGGATTTGTTCATGGTTCCAGTCTCCATATCAGTCTTTGAGATGGAAGCCATTTGAAAAAGTTTAGTTTTTGTGTGTGTGAGGGATCTTAAGATGGTTAGATCTTATATCACGAGCCTGAAAGCTCTGATACCAATTGCAGGATCGTTCAAGGGCTTGAACACAATTACAACACAACAACACAAAGAGGAGATTAACTAAATCTTAATCAAACAGTGAACTAGGTAACCAAAGGTGATGCAAGAACACAAGTAAAGCAAGAGACAGAACAAGAGAGTATAGTTTTCAAGGGAGCAGTATATTGCTTTCTCAAGTTCTTTTACAAGTGTTACAAAGCATTACCGAAAGATACAAGAACTTGGAATACTTATACTACAACCTACAGCCGGCTATACTATGAAAGCCAGCTGGATACAATTGACTAGACACTAACAAAATCAATTGTAGGATCAAAAGGCATATCTGCCTTTTGACCTTGTGACTATGACATGCCATAGCTCACATCCTTATACATTATAAAAAGGATAAAGTACATAAAGTGGAAAGTTTCAGACTCAAGACCTCAATGTACAGTTACCAAAAGCATGGACCTTTTCACCAACTCTTGTAAGTTGGTGACTTATCAGAGACGCAGCGGAAAAGGTGCTTTATGGAACAGTACATCAGATAAAGCATGTGTACTAAAAGTCTTCGGAAGAAATCTGTCTTCATAGGTTGAAGCTTCGGAAGACTTTGTCTCTTCAAGCTTCGGAAGACTTCATGTTAGGCTTCGGAAGATATTGGTCTTGGCTTCGGAAGATATTACACTTAGAGTATTTTCTAATGCTTTGTGTAATTCTTCCGAAGCATTCTTCACTTCAGTACTTAGTGCATGTTGCTGAAACACTTAGGCAGTTTTGGGTTGCATCAGACTTCAGGAATCCTTACATAAGTTGTTATCAGTTACTACAAATACTGAAAAACATAAAACTACTGACCCTACAACGACTGAAGACAAGCTCTTCATCGTTTTACAAAATACTGAAAGTAAAAAAAATAAAACTGATATCACAAACTACTGAAGTAGAATTGTCTTTCAGCTGTTATGGACAAACTACTGAAACTTCAGTACTGGTCTTCAGCTTGAACTTCAGACGTTCACAGCTGATGACTTCAGTAGATTCACAGCTAATTTCTTCAGTCTTTGTCTTTCAGGACTTGTACAAGTTGTTGATCTTCAGCCTTGTGACTCTTAAGTGTTGTGTTACTCAGTACCTTGGTCTTAGCTTCAGCACTTGTGTTTCGTGTTGAGCTTCAGCACTTAGTCTTCAGCTGTTGAAGTATTATAGTAGTGATTTCAGTTTGTTGAAGTCTCAGCACTTGTCGAACTGCTGATGAAGCCTTCAGCAGTGTCGTGGTTCATGTGGGACTTAGAGGTTTTCTGATTTGGGCTAATTGGTTCTTTTGGTCCAACACAAACGTCTTTGAAGTGGTGCTCCAAAACGTTTTGGCTTGTGGAGTTGAGTGGTACAGCACCAGATTCTAATCATATGAAGGATTTTGAGCCCTGTACTTCATCCTCAACTCTTCCTCTCGCAGTTTCAGAATGGAGTTGTGATATCAACTTCGCTAGCATATCATTCTGTCTGAGGTTGGAAACAACGAACTACACTTCTCGGGCAACCATCTGCAAAGTTGAAACTTTGTCTTCCATAGACGTAGTGACTCCATGAGTGTGCAACCATCATCAGGTGGGGAATCGATCAATGACATCATCCAAGCTTCCTTTCCCATTGACGAGAAGTTGTCAAATCTTTCTTCAACGCTTTAGCCTTCAGAGCCTTTAACGATGCATTCCCTCATACCTCTTTCCATGCATCTCACAGCTTCTTAAATGCTTGTTCTCAGAAAATTGATGGAAGATGTCCTTAGGAATTAGAGTCAGCAACGTAATACTTCTCTCTCTGCATTGTACTTTACCTTTTGTCCGTCAGTCATACCACTTAAGGTAAGTTTGACTCTATCTGCACCTACAGGCATGCTATATATCTTGTCTCTACGACTCCCACAGATTTGGATCTACTCAATTAAAGTAAATCTCAAATCTTTGCTTCCATTGTGGTAATCATCTAACGTTATAAGCTTAGGGCTTGTTATGATTCCCACTTCATTTTCTAAAAGCAACAGATTTATCTAGAGTCTCTCCGATGGTGACCGCTGAATATTGATCCTCCATTACTATCAACTTTAAATTTGGAACACACAATTTTACTTGTATGAATGAAGGTGTGCGATAAAACACTTCGTGCGATTGAACAATACGGTTGACTCAGACGTGCGAATGAGCAAATGCGGATGGCTCAATCATGCGAATGGATAGGTGCGGATGAACAATGTGAATCGGAAATTCGTCGTACGAATGGATGTACGAATGAGTCCAATCGTGCGTATGATGGATGCGTATGAATTAAGTCGTGCGATTGAGTCAATCGTGCGACTGAAGCTGCCGAAACTTGAGAATTCGAAAGTTTAAGGTATTTTGACGCCAAAACACGAATTTCTCAAGAACCCTAATTGTTTTATGCCGGAAAAATATTAACTTACAATCTGGAGACATCCAAAACACCGTTTGACACAAAAAGATTGCGTTTTTGCGTGAAAAACACAATTTTTATATCAAAATCGATTGAATCACACATAAAATAAGAGTCTTTGCTCTGATACCACTTGTTCAAGGACCATGTACTGGATGGAGTACTAATTGATTCACGTGTATACCGAATCAAATAGTGCGGAATCCTATTTGATTGTCGATCCATTCAGTGAAAACGTTAACCCGATCGATATAAGATTAATCTAAATGTTAAGAACGAATAGGAATCAATCAAGAATGATCTATGAACTTGGACTGGCTTTTGGACGTTCTGGACGGCTAGGGTACGTGTATGAGTCGAATTCTTTAAAGTGTTGCGTTTTCCACGAATAGGGGTATTTATAGGTTAGGGTTACTCATTCGTGCGACTGAACCATTAGCATGGTTCAGTCGTGCGACTGAGTCATGCGGTTGATCCATTCGCACGACTGACTCAATCTCATGTCACAATTGTGCGACTGATCCAGTCTCCTGGTTCAGTCGTGCGACTGGTTCATTAGCATGAAGTTGTTCATGCATATGGTCCATTAGCATGTTCCATTCGCATGAGAACTTCACACGATTAAGTTTAAGCACGTTACTCCATCATTATTGACTAAGAACTATGTAAACAACCACAAACCTGTATATTTAGTTCAATAAACGTTAATACACAATAATCAATGAAATATTAAACATTATAAGCATAAACCACACATTGTATTTCATTCAAACCATCCAGTTACATATATGTAAGACATGAATGACTTTTTACATTAAGCTCATAAACTAGGTACATATGTATCTACAAAAGTCAACTTACATGAACCCCCAAGAACATCTCAAGTCAAATCCTACATTCATCTTTTTCCAAGAGAGTCAGAAAATAGTCTAAGTGTTCATCCTTATTTGTTACAATTCATCTGCATTTGCTATAGCTCATCCGCATTTGCTATAGTACATCCACATTCCCTACCCATCATCCGCATTTCTTTTACTTCATCTGTAATTCCCACAACTCATCCGCATTTTTCACTACTCATCCGCATTTCTCCTACTTAGTGGAAAAGGTCCATCCGCATTGACTTTCCTCCGCATTGACTTCCTATGTTCATCCGCATTAACTTTACTTGGAAATAAATGCTCATCCGCATTGATATTCTATGTTCATCTGCATTGACTTTCCTTGGCAATAAATAATCATCTGCATTGACTTTCTATGTTCATCCGTATTGACTTTCCTTGGCAATAAATGCTCATCCGCATTGACATTCTATGTTTGTTCGCATTTCTTCTGCATACTTAGGCAGATGCTAAAACTTAAACATACGAGTTCTAAACATCAAATCTCAGCTCCCAAGCACCATCTATCATGTTCAAAGCTTAAGTCTTGCCTTCTAGGCCTTAGAAACACCATCATACATTATCAAGCATGAACATAACTATACATCACATCATACACATCAACATACACAAATCAAACATACGGGTCCGAAACCCAGTTTAATGAAAAGATACATTCATGCATTTCCAGCCCTAAAACAGTTAAAAACCAATAAAAGAGGGGTTCTAGAACTCACCTTTGCAGCTCTTGAGTGTGGCTTCTTCCAAACTCGTTTGCAATTGAGTTCAACCACCTAGAAACCCACTAAAACATACCCGAACACATACAAACACACATAAGCACAAACCCGAGGATATAACCAGTCAAGAACATCATAAAATCATGAATTCTTACTTTGAATTCGAACTTCTTCTTCCTGTTCTTCAAGAACTGAAACTTTCTGCTCTGCTCTCTTTCTTTCTCTCTCAAAATACCGAATGAGAAGGTGTGTAGGAGATGATGGCCGACCATCACCTTTTACACCTACTTTTTCAAACATTTGTCCTTTTGGACACTTTTTACCACTAGAGTTGGGTTTTATTTCTTTTCATTCTTTTTCTTCACTTTATTCATTCTTTCTTTGTCTTTAAAATAACCGGGTGTACAAGTCCACCCTGCTTAAATAGGTTTCGTCCCCGAAACCTGTTATTCCTCGAACAGACGTGGGCAATGCTGCCTCATCTATTCCTCAGTCTCCCACGTAGACTCGGATCCTTACCTGTGCTTCCACTATACGCGCACAAGAGGAACCGCTTTATTCCGCAGCCTTTTCTCTTTTCGATCGATGATTGCCACTGGTTGCTCCCCATAATTGAGTCGTTCGTCTACTTCGATATCCTCCAGTGGAACAATCATATCTCATCTGCCAAGCACTTTCTCAGATGAGATACATGGAATGTCGGGTGAATTCCACTTAACTCATCTGGTAACTCCAGTTTGTAGGCCACCTCTCCTACTCGAGTAATGATTCGGAAAGGGCCTATGTACCTCGGGCTCAACTTGCCCCGCTTTCGGAATCGGATGATCCTCTTCCAAGGTGAGACCTTCAACATAACTCGGTCACCCACTTTAAATTCAATCGGTCTGCATTGTTTATCAGCATACGACTTCTGTCTATCTTTAGCTGCCTTCATGAAGGCTTTAAGTCTTTCAAGCTTCTCAGTCATAGCCTCGATCACCTCGACGCTCCATAATTCCTTCTGACCAATGTCACCCCAACAGACAGGTGTCCTGCATCTCCTACCGTATAGCATCTCATAAGGTGGCATACCAATGCAGGCATGATAATTGTTGTTGTATGATAATTCACCTAAGAGTAAATGGTCATCACAACTTCCCCCAAAATCAATAACACACGCCCGAAGCATGTCCTCCAATGTTTGAATGGTCCTTTCGGACTGATCATCCGTCTGGGGATGATAAGCAGTGCTAATGTGTAATCCCGTCCCCATAGCGTCATGAAATTTCTTCCAGAATTTAGATGTAAACCGGGTGTCACGATCAGACACAATAGACACTGGTACACCGTGATGAGTTACAATCTCCTTGATGAAAAGATCCACCAACCTCTCGGATGAATATGTCTCGCGGATCGGTAAAAAGTAAGCACTCTTCGTCAAATGGTCAACTATCACCCATACGTCGTCATACCCTTTCGGGGTACGCTTCAGCTTTGTGATGAAATCCATGGTGATGTGCTTCCACTTCCATTCGGTATATCCAAAGGTTGGATCTTCCCATACGGATTTTGGTGCTCAGCCTTCACTTGTAAGCAAGTAAGGCACTTACTCACATACTCCACCACATCACGCTTCATACCCGACCACCAATAATCTTTCTTCATATCTTGATACATATTTGTGGCACCTGGATGAATGGATTATCGAGTCTTGTGAGCTTCATCCAAAATCTTCACCCGTAGATCCCCAAAACGAGGAATCCACATCCTCCCGAATCGAGTTCTAACACCAAGCATGTTTTCACCCAACTCCGCGACCAGACCTCTCATTCTTTCAGAGTTAAGATAATCTTCTTTCAATGCCTCATCTTGGAACTCCTTGACTTGCTTCATCACATCTGAGGTCATGATCAACTGATATGCCTTCACTCGAATCGGCTCGGGCCTCTCCTTTCTGCTAAAGGTGTCTGCCACCACGTTGGCTTTGCCCGGATGGTAATGGATCTCGTAGTCATAATCTTTTATAAGCTCCAACCATCGTCTCTGCCTCATGTTCAAATCTTTCTGCTCAAAGAAGCACTTCAAGCTCTTGTGGTCGGTGAATATTGTGCACTTCGTCCCGTAAAGGTAGTGCCTCCAAATCTTTAATGCGAAGACCACAGCTGCTAGCTCCAAATCATGAGTAGGATAATTAACCTCATGAACCTTTAACTGTCAGGATGCATACACTATAACCTTCCCTCTTTGCATTAACATACACCCCAACCCCGAATAGGAAGCATCTGTAATAAACCATCAGATCTTCACTTCCATCAGGTAATGACAGAACAGGAGCTTGAGTCAATCTCGCCTTCAATTCTTCGAATGCCTTCTCTTGAGCTTGAGCCTATACAAATTTCACATCCTTCTTGCTACCTTCCGCCACCACTACTACAGCCCTCTCATCATACAATCTCCATGTCAAGTCAACTGTCGACCTAAACGTGCTCGATCGGGCAGTGATCATGTGCCTGCGAATGTCCGCCGGCAAGCCCTGAATATACCTCTTGATCTTCGAGACAGAGGTGTCACCTGGACTGGCACCAGACGTGCCATCTCGTTGAACTTCATAGTGTACTGCTGATGTGTCATGGTTCCCGCCTCCAGTTGCAGGAACTCTCTCTTAGCTTTATCCATTTCTCTATGACGACAGAACTCCTCAATCACCATCTTCTTCAATTCCTCTCACCTTATCCTTCCTATTGCCCAACTACCCTGGGCTTGGACAATATTGTCCCACCAACACAGAGCCGAGTCCACAAAAGAATGGGCAACAAACTTTATTTTTTGATCTCCCGGCACTCACTGATATTTAAAACATCTTCCATTTCTATCACCCACCAGTGAACTGCAGCAGCAGTGCCGTTACCATCAAAAGTAGGGGGCTTGCACCACTGAAACGCCCTATAGTTACAGCCTCGTACCGCCTCCGGTACAGGCTCCTCTTCTTACTCTTCATCATCAGATACAACCGTTTCAGGCTCCGGTTGCTCCTGTCCTCCCGAAGACTGGTTTCTCTCCTTTCTTTCCCCTTCTCGTACGGCCTTTATCACCTTGGTCACCACAGACGATAGGATCATCTGCATGACCTAATGAACTTCTTCCATAACCGCCTCCTTCACTGAGGCTCTCAGATTAGCACTCTCATCACCACCCTCCGAATGAGGGGCCTCTAGTTCTTCATGAACCACTTTTCGGCTCTAGGCCTTACCCTCATGACCCGTGGTTCACCACCACGTCCACCACCGCCACGTGAAGCTTTTGATGATCTACCACCGGCCATCCTCTAACTCACTCTAAAAGATTTAAACACCAACACGGTCATTCAAGGGAACAGCTCATTTTATGTCAAGTATAGTAAGTCCCTAATTACAGTTGCCAGTTGTGATTAGCCACTTACTTTACTCTTCATACCCCAAGCATTACCTATCCTGACTATATCAGTATTTAAATCTACAAACAACACATAGACCACATAACATGCGCACGTAATACCGGTTAATATTGCGAAAATACCTGATGGCACGCAACTACTCAGACTGGCGTCCCTTCTCTTTCAGTCCTATTTTCAGTTTAAGTTAAGGTTTATTTCAAAATTTTACCCATTTCACTTAAATTTTGGCTCTGATACCAACTTGTAAGGCCCCGTCCCCAGGACGCTTACATGGCCAATCATTGCTCATAAAAGCCATATAATTACATTCATATTTTGTAAAACATCGCAGCGGGACGTCAAAACAACTTTTCATTTCATTAAGAACACTTTTGCAAATTAATACAAACATTCATTACACGTTTTCATTTGTTCGCATTACAATGCAAAAATATTAAACAACAGAATGCCATCCAAAAGAGCTGAGTAGCTGCCCCATGCCATCCTCAACAATGCTCACCTGCCAACTGGAAAATGCATAAAAAGTCAGCGTTGCTGAGTGAGTTCTAGTTTTAAATAAAACAATACTTTATCTTTCATTAAAACCGTTCTTTAATTTCATGCGATCATACATCATACGTACACATAGACAATATCATTATTATCTTCATTAATCGTTCATTAACTTTCGTTCATTCATCATACGTCATTATCATTCTCATTCGTTCATACTTCTTACTTTCATTCATACGTTCATTTCTTTTGATAACATGTACATTACCCCGAACATTGTGCACGAAGCGGGTAACTGGGCCTGAGGTCTTTCATAGACCTCAAACATTGGACACGGAGCTGACTCTAGTACCTAGGGCAAGTACATTCACCACTTATCTTTCTCTTTCATTCCGGATCAATGCCTTATACTATACCCCGAACATTGTGCACGAAGCGGGTAACTGGGCCTGAGGTCTTTCATAGACCTCGAACATTGTGCACGAAGCTGTCTCCAGCACCTAGGGCAAGCGGTAAGGATCCCATACATATGGTCAATCACAAAGATTGGACCCAAGTGTGCATCCTTCCGGGGTAGCTAACCCGCACACCATTGAGCTAACACCCTTTACTGGGTGTGCACCTCCATACACTTTCTTGCAAATCTTTCTACATTCATTCGTTCATTAATGCATGCATTCATTCATCATGTTCCTCTTTTCATTATCTCAGTTTACGTTACATAATACTTTCATTTCATTATTAACATTTAACGTAAAGTCACGGGAAAGATAAACATACATAATAAGGAACATAAACAGTCAACATCATCATACATGGCATCATACATACATAACATACATCATACACATCATCATGCAGAAGCATCAAACATACATCGTACATGCCCATCATAACATCTATGACCTCAAAAGTCAACTTACATGAACCCCCGGGAACATCTTAAGTCAAAACCTACATTCATCTTTTTCCTAGAGTGTTAGAAAACAGTCTAAGTGTTCATTAGCATTTGTTACAATTCATCCGCATTTGCTATAACTCATCCGCATTTGTTATAGTACATCCGCATTCCTTTCTTACATCCGCATTTCTTTTACTTCATCCGCATTTCCCACTACTCATCTGCATTTCCCACTACTCATCCGCATTTCTCCTACTTAGTGGAAAAGGTCCATCCGCATTGACTTTCCTCCGCATTGACTTCCTATGTTCATTCACATTGACTTTCCTTGGCAATAAATACTCATCCGCATTGACATTCTATGTTCATCCGCATTGACTTTCCTTGGCAATAAATGCTCATCCGCTTTGACTTTCTATGTTCATCCGCATTGACTTTCCTTGGCAATAAATGCTCATCCGCATTGACATTCTATGACCGTCCGCTTCTACTGCATACTTAGGCAGATGCTAAAACTTAAACATACGAGTTCTAAACATCAGATCTCAACTCCTAAGCACCATCTATCATGTTCTAAGCTTAAGTCTTGCATTCTAAGCTTTAGAAACACCATCATATATTATCAAGCATGAACATAACCATACATCACATCATACACATCAACATACACAAAATCAAACATACGGGTTCGAAACCCAGTTTAATGAAAACATGCATTCATGTATTTCCAGCCCCAAAACAGTTAAAAACCAGTAAAAGAGGGGTTCTAGAACTCACCTTTGCAGCTCTTGAGTGTGGCTTCTTCCAAACTCGTTTGCAATTGAGTTCAACTGCCTAGAAACCCACTAAAAACATACCCGAACACATACAAATTCACATAAGCACAAACCCAAGGATATAACTAGTCAAGAACATCATAAAACCACGAATTCTTACCTTGAATTCAAACTTATTCTTCTTGTTCTTCAAGAACTGAAACTTTCTACTCTGCTCTCTTTCTTTCTCTCTCAAAATATCGAATGAGAAGGTGTGTAGGAGGTGATGGGCGGCCATCACCTTTTACACCTATTTTTTCAAACATTTTATCCTTTTGGACACTTTTTACCCCTGGACTTGGGTTTTATTTATTTTTCTTCTTTTTCTTCACTTTATTCATTCTTTCTTTGTCTTTAAAATAAGCGGGTGTTACAAGAAATTTCCAAAAAAGAAAAGAAAATTCAAAGGTTGAAGTACCAACTTTTGCAAAAAAAAATATAGGGTCTATAAATTTCACCAATTACATATACACCCAACTTAAAGATTTAGTTACATATATCCTCTTGTAAAACTTAGTTAATTACATATATGCCCAAATTAAGAGTTTGGTTACATATATCTCACTCTAAAACTTTGTTAATTATATATTTACATAAACTAACAGTTTAATTACATACATCCGCTTTATTAAACATAATTATTACATATTTATCCATATGATTATTTTTTATTAAAAATAACTTATATTATTAGTATTTACTCTTATTTTTATTGAACTATAAAGTTATGCTTTTACTTTTTACTAGCTTTTCGAGTTTTGATTATTTACTAATATTTCTATACTAACGGTTTTTATATTCTTTTTGTTTTTTACCTTTTGATACTAACTTTTTCAAGTTTATGTATGAGACACTTGAATTCTCATTATGCAACATGATTTAAACATATATTTTTTTGTTGCATAATGAGACTGGAAATGTCTTGTATGGGTACCGAAAAAATTAACATGAAAAGAAAAAAAAAGTAAAAAAACATAAAAATGTTTTTATAAAATATTATTAAATAATCAAAACTCAAAACAAGTAAGAAGAAAAAACATAACTTTATAGTTTAATAAAAAATAAGAATAAAATACTAATTATATAAGTTATTTTTAATAAAAGTAATGAAATTGGTAAATATGTAATATTTATGTTAATAAAGCAGATATACATAAGTAAACTTTTATTTTGAGTATATATGTAATTAACTAAGTTATAGAAGGGGATATATGTAATTAACTTTTAATTTGGGTATATATGTAATTAACAAAATTTTAACAGGGGATATATGTAATTAAAATTTTAATTTGGGTATATATATAATTAATTAAATTATATAAGAGGATATATGTAATTAAAAAATTAAGTTGCTTATATATGTAATTAATGAAGATTATAAAAGGATATATGTAATTCTTCCATAAATATATATACAATGGATAATGGATTAATAACTGGTGGAATAAAAAATGTCCTAATGGATTATTAATTAATAGAATATACTTTTATCAATGAAGTGTGATTAACATTTACTTATTTATTTTTAGCAATAAAAAAGATTGTAAATTAAACTTTTGGTTTCATCGAGCAAAAAGAATTTCATAGGTGTTTGTAAAAAATCTTGGGTGACTTTTGGCTTTCACTTATTTATATTGTATGTATACACATTTATAAAGGTTGGTGACTTTTTTCACCGGCTATTTCACCTATCAACTTTCATTTTTAACTCTTTTGCCCTTGAGTTTTTAAAATAAACTATAAAAAATATCGTTTTAAGTTCCTTAAATGTTTAAAATTTCGGGTTTAACTCCTGTACATTTTTAGATAAAAAAAATTAATTTATTTCGTTTTACTTTTATGTACGTACCAGTATAAATTCAATTTTATCAATAATAAAAAGCCAAATTGCTTTAAATTTTGACATAGATTTAGTTAAGAAACACAAAGAGACGGTTGCAATCTATGCTTCATGACGTTGCATACGGCATCGTTGTCCGTTTTTCTACTTATGTTTTGATTTCGTCTACGTTTTGACATAATTTTATTTGAAACGAGTTAAATATAATGTGTTTTTATTCAACGGTATAAGTTCGAGTTGCTCTATAGGTCGATTGTAGTCTATAATTTATCATGTCACGTGCAATGTCGCGACAACGCGCGACGAACAATGTCGCGACAACGCGCGACGAACAATAAACCTAGCTACAACTTAAAATAAAAGGTGGTGGTCAATAACAAGCCACCAACTTTTGATGTAATTAAATAGCTTCTTTCAAAACACAATTAGACTGACTATCGTTGTAGGAGTGGTAAGTTTTTCGTATTTTAACAATGAGTTTGTGGGATCAAACCCCATTAATTCCATTTTTTTTCTTGGTTTATATTTAATTTACTCTCTTTTATGTCTCTCTCACTTTTAATATTGACACTTTCCTCCCCCAATAATTTTTAAGATTTTATGAAATATCAGTTTGACCCTGTTAAGTTTATAAGGTTTTGGGTTTACCCATATATCCGCTTACATTTGGACTTAATGTCATGCGTCTACGTTTTGATGTAAGTTTTGTGTGAAAATGCATCAGATCAAATATAATATGTTCTGATTTACTCTACGTTTCGACGTAAATTAGTTTGGAAGCGAGACACACAATTATAATATAAATTCTATTTAGAAAAGAGCCGGGTTAAATATAATGTGTTTTCATTCAACGGTATAAATTCGAGTCATTCTATATATTTACATATATAAATTTATTTCAGAAAAGACTCGGGTTGCTTGTAATATATACCTTATCACACTACGTACGATGTCGCGACAACACGCGACGGGTCAAAAAATCTAGTTATACACATAAACAAAAGACCTAATAAACGACTGATAACACCGAATCCACATGCTAGTCCGTCATTGCATGTATAAATCCAAATTTTCCAAAATGTATTTACTAAATTCTTTTTTTATTAATTCTCTTGGGTTTTCTGTTAATGTATAAATCCAAATTTTTCTGTTAATGATATATATATATGTATTCAAACTCTGCAAAATATCCCTTTAACTATATTTAGCAAACATACAAACATACAACTTTTTTTAGAATGACTACTCATACTTATATATTCTTATTATTAATCACACAAATTTCTAATTTATACTAAGTAGGGATTAAAACTCTATTTTTTTAATTATTTTTAACTTTTATCACTAGACTATCAACCTAAATAATTTAAATAATGTATTGTTAAATTTACATTTAAATATACTTTATGTATATAAGCATGCAATAAATTAGCAGACAATCCGTTATAACACACCATAAATCAAATATTAGCCACCACATCAATATAACTCACTGAAACCAGTATCAAATGATATAAGCAAATAAAAAGAATATAAGTCACTATATTTAAAAAAAAACAAAAAACTTGCTTAAACACCTTTTAGTCATTAATACAACCAAATATAAGTCATTTATATCTGTTATAACCCGTTACACTTTTCCCTCCCTTAAAGTGTAAGCAAATAAACACAACTTTTAATATCTTTAGTTCAACTACACATTAAAACTTCCAAACATATATAACTATTTGCAAAAAAGGCAAAAAGCAAGAGTCACCCAACAATTCGCATGTAATAATAATATTGAGGTGGCCATTTCACCACATTGCACCCACCTTTCTATCTTTGGTCTTTAACTTTGCCCACATCTTTCTTTCCAAATTCTACAAAACCATGATACGTTTTCACATCATTCTCTCCATCATCTTCATCTTCATCTTCATCTTCATCTTCTTTGTTTCAACTTCACAATTCAAATCGCTACCGCCTGACCCATTGCACCCGTTGTCGGAACAGTTCTTCCTCCCTTCAACAGCCGTGCCTCCGGCGTCTAAAGATCTTCAGTCTGCGAAGCGAAGAGTTCCAACGGGGTCGAATCCACTGCATAACAGAAGAAAGTTGTAGAACATCGTATGATATGGGCGCAGCAGGTTAATTATGTAAGCTTGTGTATGGTTGATCATTGTGTAAGTTAGTACTGTATAAAATTGCTAGTGATATGATTGATGATTTAGAATCTGTTGTTTGTCTTGCTGATATAGATTTTGGTCACTGATGTGTGTAGTTATTGATACTCTTGTTGTTTGTTGTAGCTGGAAATCTTATACTTATACAACTGATCATTATTAATTAACGCTGGGATTAATAGCTTTTACTTTAGCCTCTTTGAGTTGTATATGTTTAAGTCACCAGAAACAGGTCCCAAATGAGCAGTTGGAGTGGTAAGATGTTTTAGTCAAAGGTTCAAATCTTGTAAGTGACCAACAGTGAAGTAGATTAAAAGTCGTTCTATAATAATCAAGAGAAAGAGGAATATCTCTCCCTTGTGTTATTTCAGCCAACTTAACTCGATCTCTTTAGCTCGTGTAATTACTTGTTGTTTAGAGGAATATTGTGTTTTGGGTTTCCCTTGATACCGTATTCTTTCGCATGGTTGATGATAGGGTTTGTTTCAATTAGTGTATACAAGTGCATACGAACTCACTTTTATAAATTGATAAAAATACACGTACGATTATTATTTTATTTGAGGGTACGTACACAAGATATAGTCATCACAACAGCTAGGGATTGGGAGGCTGTCACTAGAGGGGTCATCAATACGATTTGAGTAGACAATCTCAAAGAATGAATTGGTATATACGCCACATTATTCGTTTTCCGAGTTTCAACTTCGCTATGAGTCATGACTTGGGCTATATGAACTGGTTTTTAGGAATTAATGCAATTCGTAACAATGAAGAGATGTTAATATCTCAAGCATAGTACGCTCAAGACATTCTATATCGTGCAAGTTTATAGTAAAGATATTTCAGATCATGTGCTACAACTATATCAGTATCATATCCACGTTGATCTCTTCTCATAGAATGTTACAACACTAATTCGGGAGATCATTGTGGTAATCGTAGAAATTACTGCTTAAGCTTCATTGTTGTTTACTTCACACCTCCATTTGTCTACTTTAATACTATGGGTCTTGTCTATTTGTCTAATTAACCATCAACTACGTGATGGTTCTCATTTGAACTCACCATGTTTACGTCACATTAGGTACATAACTGGTTTCAGCTATAGATACATATATAGTTCTTTCAACGATCCACGTGGGGAGAAAGAGAGTTAGCGCGCTATGCTATTATAAATTCGTATTATTTTATCATAGCTAAAGCAAAAAAATATGATCATTTATATTAATATTAGAATCTTCACTTAATTTATTCTTTATCGAGAATTAAATCTTTTAAGAACCACAGCGCACACGTCAATCTACTTTTACTCTTACACTATACCAATGGACAACACTTAAATAATACGTGATAAACTGTCACCATCAACACTCAAAAGTCAAACCCATAACCTTAGCAAAGGGTGATCGAGAACACCATTTACAAATACACCCAACCCTCCTACCTGATCATTGATCAGCATTATAATGTTTGTGAAGTGTGTACACACACACACACACATATAATATATATATATATATATATTATATATATATATATATTATATATATATATATATATATATATATATATATATATATATATATGTGTGTGTGTGTGTAGTTATTTAAATTGAGCAAAAAATAAAAGAACTGCCAGGCCCATAAGTTAAATGGGCGGTGTTAAATTCCAATAATGATAACATACAACTACCATGCACTTAATAAGACTCCATCTTTCTGCGTTACAGCCTTACATGCATGTGTTTCTCTCCTCATGTGTCCTTTCAATCGATCCACATTTATGTACACATATGTGTGTGTATATTAGGGTTTTTAACTTTCTTTGAATTCTGCTCATCATGCTTCTCTTGCTTGTACTTTCTACAACGTTTGTTTACTCATCTATGATCATGAAGGTTGTGAAGGTGTAATCTTTGATTGATTAATTGTAAAGTTTCAGAAGATAATTATTAGTATTAGTTTATATATTAATTGTTTTATTGAGTTTGTATTAAACTAGAGTTAAGTTTGGATGGGTTTTTGTTCTTATTAATATCCAAAGAGTTGCGCGTATGTTGTTTCTCACAAAATATGAATCAATGTGTCTTTCGTGCTTGATTATCACTTCTGGACCAACAACTTGGAGTGTCGATCTATCCACTAAAATCCTACTCACATCAGTTGTTAAAAAGTGTCATGATCTTATGACGCCTTTCGGTCGATATATATACACAGGACGGATTCATGCTTTTATGCTATAACCTAAAATTATGTCTAATTTACACATTTAATGTTGGGTATTAATTTCTTTTAGTGTGATCTAGTATCTAATACTTATGTTTATTTGTTGTTATCTAGTATTTAACACTTTTCTTTTATATGTACGTTATGTGTGAAGATCGAGTGACCAGACTAGTCACGCACATTTAACAAGTGACAATAGTACCTTAGGTTTGTCACCGTGTTGGTCTAATTATTGAAAATATAATATATGAGTAAGTAACAAAAAATAAATATTATTTTTCATGCTTCGAACTTCATAGACCCAAAAGGCTGAGATAGAAAAACAGGTCAAGGAGATGCTGTTAAGTGGTATTCTCAGGGCAAGTGTGAGTTCTTATGCCTCTCCAGTGTTGCTGGTGAAAAAAAGGGACAATACCTGGATATTTTGCGTGGATTATCGAGCACTCCATGCCATCACCGTAGAGCAGAAGCAAACAAATAACATGCCGTTTGGAGGACATATTCCCTACGTGGATCTATTATAAAAAGAGGGCCCGGAAAGTATCATCGTCAAGTTTTGTTAGTGAGACCGAGATCCCCTCACTGGAAAAATGAAAGAATAGGTCCCAAGTCGATGATTCATTCAAAGATATAGCCTGTGTGCCGCGAGTAGGTCTTTTTGTTGGAGATTCAGGGGGAATTCTCCACCTTGGCTGGTACCAGACCTTTTTTTGCCGCACCTTTGCCTCACAGGTCGATCTCCCATACGGTGGCTTTGGGGTGGTTTCTCCGTGGACAATGCCACAAAAAAAAAAAAAAAAAAAAAAAAAAAAAAAAAAAAAAAAACATTTAAGAAAATAAATGAAACGTACATGCTAATGCATGGCTCCACTTTAACTTGGCCATTGCTAATAAGAAAAGCATGTTAGGAATTAAAAACCATGAATAACTTTATAACATTCTTTGCAATAATAACTAGGTGATTTCCAAAAGTCTAAACAACAAGAGTTTCCAATCATATATTTTTTAAATAACATTTACTTATTTTTGAATAAGCTCAAATTAGTTTTCACATGAATACTTGATTTTGTTAAGTTGGACCTCATACTATTGTTCCATCATGAGTTATTTTTGTGTTTGTTCAATTATACGCTTGTTGCGCAAATGACTCAATCTTGTTTTTTTGTTCTTTGTGCACTAACATGTTTCAAGGTCCGAGTGGTTTAAAGAGGTAATCAATTTCTGGTTTAACTGGCTTAGAAATAGATTAATTGTGTAATCATCACATATAGATGCTTTTAATGCAAGATCAAATGCTTGGCAAAGATCTGTAATGACCTAGTTTGTCTCAATGTTGCATCTTGCCCCAAACTAACCGCGAACCTAACCGTAATGTACCCCTTATACTCTCGCCAAAGTGTTTCTTTCGGTTGAGCCTCCTTTTGATTGCATAAAAGATTGATCCTAAGGTAATGTCATGTCTTTTATATGAACCAAACATTCAATCTTTCAAGAGTTCATTGATCTCGAACGAGTGTTCTACTCGACATAACAATCTTTCCACATTTTCGTTGTTAAACTTGGGATATCCATCTCTGTTAGACTATTACTACTACGATTGCTGGAATTTTTCCCCAATTAGCCACTCCTAATTATGCCATTACCTGAATTAGCTATTAGAATGGATAGTTGAGTTATTGTGAAGGGCCTGCAAACTTTTGAGAATTTTCGCCATTTGATTATCCATCAACTACATATCACTTGTATTCTTCGTTGCCCCACCTTAATTGCTTCTAATTTAGTCAAGTTTTGACTAGTTGTTTCAAGATGAAACACTGACATGTCGTGTTCTTGAACCCTTTGCTATAATGTTTGATTGTGAGTATTAATACTCACTAATAATTTAGAAGGTGTTAGATGGAATATGATAAAAGTAACCCCATCTATTACAAGGTTTACACTTCAGTCCTTCTATAATTTCACTTGTAACAAATACCAGATACTATGTATCTTAACGTTTGTTCACTTAACATTATAAGAGCTGATCGTAACAGTGAGAATATAATTGGAGTGTTTGTTTATAGTATCTTTAAACGTTTATTATTTAATCACTTTTAGATAGTAAAAGTTTATAGTTATGTGGTATTGTTTTTGCTTAAATAATTTTGATTTGTAAATATATTAATATTAGTTTTAGTAAAATCGTGTATTACACGGTTGAGTAAATAAAATATTAAATAAATAATAATTTATTAGTTATAAAACGATATTTTAATATAAGTTATGAATGAAATCTCCTTAATATGTATAAAATAGAGTTTTTGTTTCATAACAAACGTTATAAAAATGTTATTTTTAAAAACTTTCTTTTTATAACTCTCAATTTTAATAATTTTTATTTATGAAAATTTACTTTTTAAAAACATAAATTTTAAAATATTTCGTATTTTAAAAAAGTTTGATGTTTTAAAAGTATTTATCATCGTATAAAAATTATTTATTTATAAATAACATTCATTAAAAGATTTATTTTTTAATTATTAAAAAGCTATACTAATCTGAAAATAAAAATAAATAATAATATTATTAATTTATGTAATTATTTAATAAAAGATAAAGGAGGAAAAATTTTATTAGGAAAATATGATCTTTTAATGTGTCCTTACTATTTGTTTTTATTATTAATTTATTATAGCAGGAAGCTTTGCTACTATTTGATGGTAGGAATGAGGACTATTATCCATTAATAATTGTAAATATACATTTTTGGTGGTGGTGGACCGTGATTAGTAAAATATTTTATTATGTCTACCTTGTTAAACACTCCACTAGAAAACAAAATAAAATCGTACACGATAATCCACAGTACCCGGTGAAGCTTGGGCCTCAAGTAAATAGTATCCAATTTGCAAAGCTATGACCAAATACTAAAAAATGGCTGATTAAATATAAATGACTTGTTTAAGTAAGGTTAAAACAATAAAAATATCGAATTATAAACTGTGATCGAAGTTAGTTAAAAATAAAATAAACACAAACATTTAACAAAACTTATTTTTCTAGATGCGGCATCTCGATCTAATTAAGTATGGATAAAGTTTGTTTTTTTATCTCATCTTTTCTAGATTCTGTAAAATTTCACTAGGTATTGATTTGTTTGTTTAGGAAATTATTATGTTTCTAGATTCTAGAAGTAACCTAGAATAGACAATATTTGTAAGAAAAAACGGTTTCTCCTTTTATCTGGATCTCATGTTCAAATATAGCTTTAACTGATTTCATGTCTTACGTCTTAAAGTTTATCTAATCGCACTAATTAAAAGTTTAAACGAACACTAAGGTTTTTCGTTTTCATGATTTATAAAACAAGTATTGTTGTGAGTCAATATCTCTTGGTGCAAACGGCAAGTAATGCTGACGATTATAGTATTTAAACAAAAGTAGATTTGTTGACCAGGTATGTTCAAAGTTTATATCTGTTTTTTTCAATTCAAATTGCAAAAGCAGACAAAATCGATTGAACATTATTTAACACCTTAACTTAGGATATTCTGTTTAAGTAACATCTAATTATATATGTCTCTTACTACAAAACAGACCAATTGCCATCAAAATTTACTACCAACAAAAACAGTAGTAAAAATTGCAACCGTGTTGCCATCAAAGTTTTAATGATCACACTATTAACGACCAAACAAGAGTCGGTGGCAAATGGTCTCAAAATAAGCAACCAAAGAAGATTTGGTAGCAAAATAGTCGTAACGATTTCGACCGTTAAAGTGGTATCGCAAAATTATTACAAAAACAAAACAAAAGTTTTAATACGGTGGCAAAGCGGTCGATAATTCTAAGACCGCCTGACTAAGATTGCAAAATGGTAGCAGAATTTGCAATCGTTTTGTCACCAAAATTAAAATAGTCACAAAATTAGCGACCAAACAAGATTTGGTTGCAAAATGGTATCAAAATAAGCGATCAAACAAGATTTTGTAGCAAAATAGTCGCAATATTTGCGACCGTTAAAGTGGTATCGCAAAATGATTGCAGATAATAAAAACTATTACAAAAATAATACAAATTTTTAATACATTGGCAAAGTGCGATCGATAATTCTAAGAGCGCCTAACTATGATTGCAAAACAATAGCAAAATTTGCAACCGTTTTACCATTAAAATTAAAACAGTCATGAAATTAGCGACCAAACAAGATTTGGTGGGAAAATGGTATCAAAATATGCGACCAAACAAGATTTGATAGCAAAATAGTCACAACATTTACGATCGTTAAAGTGGTATGGCAAAATGGTCGCAGATAAAAATAAGTATTACGTGGCAAAGTGGTTGATATCTAAGACCGTCTAATTACAATTGCAAAACGGTAGCAAAAATTTGTGATTAAAATCAAAATGACTACAAAACTAGCGTATTTAGTTATTACTAGCAAAACGGTCATAAAGATAAAATTAAAATTAAAATAAGAATAAGTATAAAATATAGTTATGTATTGATCACATAGTGATCCTAAATATTGAAACAATAGAAAAGTTATAAAAGTAAAACTAAAAAATTTATGAAATTTTGACAAATTAAAAGTTAAAAGAAAAAGATCAAAGTATTGAATTAAAAAACAATATTAAAAAAAAACAAAACTAGAGCGGAGTGAAAACCGACATTGCGGGGATAGGGAGGTGTTAAAGTACAGTTGAGTCAAATGATATACTTAGTTTATATTAGGCTTTTTTTATTATTTATATAACTACATTAAGGCTCAATCTTATGTGTTTGTTTGTAAAGGAATAAAATTTAATTTGAATTTCATTCCATTCAATTATTCTAGATGGAAAGTTTGAAATTTTAATGAATTATAAAACTTATTTATTTTATTCTTCCATTATTAAAGAAGCACTTGTGCCATGTATTATTAGTTAGTTTTGATTATATTTTACAAACCAATTATAAGGGGAATTTCAGTTCATTTGACGGATACTTAATACTAGCATGCTATAAGTTCGATATGTGAACTTTATGCTCGAGCTCATTTATTATAAGTAAGGATTTGTTTTTGGTATAAAAAGAGAAACGTAGTTATCTGAACATTTTTGTTTAATGAACCAGGAGGTATCTTTTTCACCAAAATGAGTTATATAAACAATAGCTTTCCAATCGTTATACCAATTAGATAATAAAAACACAAATCGGTGAATATTTTAAGTATTTGGTTTTTTTGTAAAACATATACTAACAAAATTCAAATTGGGCAAACAATTTTAAATTAAGATTGGTCACCGTAAGCACTGAACATACCTTACTATTTTTTTCAACCCCTTGTTTATATCATCAAATTATTTTCTCTTGTCTTTCTCAAGATTTTAAGGAGTGGAATTAATATTATGATTTAAAATTTTCTTTTGTAACAAAAGGTAACGTATTGCAAACGGAAATTTTTGTTTTTTTAATTAAAAAGAAATAAATAAAGAGAGAAGGTATGTGATTTTCTCAATATATAGATATGAAGAAACATATTTTTCTCTCAACCACTTACAAACATTTATAGCCATTCCTTAGTCGTTCATTGGTTGGATCGCTCGGACTAGCATTAATAACCCAATAACTTCATTTATGATTTTATAATTTAAAAACTAAACAAAAAATATAATAATTAAAACATAATTAGATTCAAATTTAATAAAGGAAAATATCACAGAATAGTAACCAAGTTTCAAAAATATTATAATATAGTCACTCATGCATATTTTTCTCAAATTGGACCTCTAAATGATCAAATCGAGTCATTACCAAATTTTATTATAAGAAGTGTGACATTCGTCATTTTCGACTATCTTTGTATTTGTTATCCTGTATTGTAAACCCGACTCGTTTTGGTCTTCGGATCTTTGAATATTAATAAAATGATGGATTTTATGTTGTAATCATGTTTCATACTTGTCGTGGCATGACCCACAGTTCGTTTCAGCAAAATCAGTTTTTTTAACGTTTTCGGTTCGTTTAAGGTCCGGACTTGTATTTTAACCATCCAAATCAACCAAGACCTAACCCATAACTATTCTAGAACCCTCCAAACATGTAGATACCTGGTCATAATTTATTTAAATTAAAATTTATTTTAAATAAAAGAATCAAAGTGCACCCTTTTACCCACCGGACAAACGCATTACCCATTTCCTTAAACCCTAATCTTTCCCTATAAATACCACTCATTCTCAACCATTTCACCTGCACATTTTCATCTTCTTCTCCCAAAAGTTCTGATCTTGTAAGTTGTTCTAGCTAGTTTTGCTTAAGTTTGACTTTAAAAAGTCAACGGAACCGAATCTTGCATTTCAAATCATTTCGGGTATGTAATTTTGGTTATTTTTAGTTTTTCTAAGTTATTTTATGTTCACAAAACGATTTTCATCTTTATTTAAGTCTTGTGGGCATTCAAACTCATATTTATGCATTTTAGACCTGTTTGGGTCGTTTTCGGGAAGTTTACTCGATTAACTTTCTTGTTTGAGTTTAGATCTGGAAGTTTTACCTTATTTTTAGTTCAATGGTTTTGGACATGTAGTAACCATCCTCGGGTTCATACCGAGTCAAAGACCGAACCAAAGAACGCTCGTTTAAGCACTTTAAATAACTTTTAAGTGACCATGTTACATCAAACACTTTAGATCTGAATTTTTCTTGATATTTTAGTTATTATATGGTTGATATGGAGGTGTAGAACAAATCTTGGCTTGAACCTAAGTTTCAGGTAAAAACCGAGTAAAACCGAACACCCGTTTTAACGAGTTAGTCAATGTTCAAACCACCAAAAGTTCAACCTATCTTTTTAGTTATGTTTTACTTTATATTACTCATATTACTTAAGATTTTGGAAGTGTTAGAACAAATATTAGCTCAAACCAAGTTTCGGGTAAGAATAAGCCCGAGTAAAAGTCGAACTTATCGTCTTAACGAGCTAGTCACCGTTCAAAACGCCAAAAGAAAAATCTTTTCTAATATTTTTTAACTTATGTTTCACTTTATGTTATTTGTATTAATAATATTATGGTATGACGGAATCAAACTTGGTTTTATACTAAGATCGGGTTTAAGCGAATTTCTTTATTAATTAAAGTCTCAAACTCGGGTTTAAGAGAGTGTAAGTCGGACCTTGATGCTTACATTAATGGGATCGTGCATACTAGCACTAAACCAACTCCCATATGTAAAACTTAACAATGGTTGAGTAAAACTAAACATCAAGGACCCGTTTTCTTGTAAAACTCATTTTATACTTACGTTATTTAAACACACTTTGTAAAATATAACTAAAACTCCCGAAAACCCAAGCCTTATTTTTATAAACTTTTATACCATTTATATTTCATCTTCAAGACTCAATACTTACTCAAGATCTTTCAATCTAGGACACGCACGTTAAAACCGTCAGACTCGCTTACTTGAGGATTTTATTCAAAATTTATTCATCAGCGTCATTTTATTCCATGTGAGTAATTTCATCCCCGTTTTCTCTTCTATACTTTGAGGGTAGCAAGCATACTTACTCAACCAAAAAAAAGATTTAACATCTAGATCCTCAACCCGCAACCTCTAGGTTATGTGTTGCTTAGAATACTTGTCCAATTGTATGTTATATACCTCATATGATTAATTGCTACATGTTTATTGCTTTTGATCGTTTAGCCTCATCCTCATCCTCAATAAGTATGATCATACGCTCCTCCTTGTAATATGGTAGTTTTATCAATTAGAAAGGAGCCTCGTTTATTTATGATTGATATACTTCAATTGTCACTTTTATTTACGGCTTCACATATTTGAGTTGTGGATTTTTGCCTTATATTATATTTATAAAGTCATGGAATTACTCACCAACATACATGTTGACAAAACATATTTTATGCAATCCTACAGGTTTGATTATCGATTGATTGAAGATTTAAAGACGTTACTTTATTTTGGACCGTTAGGTTATTAGTTAAGAACTATTTATTTTCTTGTATTTGTAAGAACATGTTATGAAATGAATGAGTTGATTAAATATTGTCACTTTAATAGTGTCGTGTGCATTTGAACAATCTTAGTTGTGCCCCGGCATGTTCCACCGCTTTGGTCGGGGTGTGACAAGAAGAAAGTAACGATGGAAAAGACATTGACGTTAGAATTTTCAATATATAATATTATATTAAAAAATAAAAAAAACATGTTAATTATGAAAAAAATAAAAAAAAATGTGCCTAAAATTTACGTCAACGTTCTATATTAGCTTCAAAAGATAGAAAACAAATATTTTATAACTGAATCTAAAAGTATAACATGCTAAAAAAAATGTTATGACTTTTAATTTGTATAAAATATAAAAATAAGTGATCTAATTGGAACACTTTTGAAAATTGGTTACTACTTTATAAAGTTACCCCTTTAATAAATATATAACAACAAATATAAAGTTTCTTAAATTAAACAAAATATAATAATTAAAACCTAATTAGATTTAATTTAATAAATATATAACAATAAATACAAAGTTTCTTAAATTAAACAAAATATAATGATTAAACCTAATTAGATTTAAATGTAATAAATATATAACAACAAATATAAAGTTTCTTAAATTAAACAGAGTTGTAAACCATATGCTTTATTGAATATGTAAAGTCTTTGACTCAATCACACAAAAACTGAAACTTCAATTTTCGATCAAAAAAATGATGCTTCATTCAAGGCTTCAAGCTGCTTGGTTTTCTTCTCCGACAACACTGTTGGTTTTCTTCTTCAAATCTATAGACATCTGGTTTGACCCGGCCATCGGCCAACCGATCCGACCTACAAACCGCAAGAACCGGTCGGTTCTTTTAGAAACGGTTCAAACCAACTTTATCTCGAGCTTACTCAATTGCTTTCAAATCTATATCTCGATCTTGAATTTACTAGAAACGAATTATGCGAACAGATCATCATGTTAACCCACGTTTGGATTGGTGGTTTATGCCTCCTCAAAAGTCAAACCTATCGGTTACCCTCACAATAACCCTCTTCATCTCTGCTTCTGTTCAAGCGAACATGCAAGGTATGGTTGGTTTTTTATCTTCTCTTCAATCCCTTTCGTTGGAAATTTTATGTGAATGTTTGTTAACCCATTTGGATGATGTTCGCAACCCCGACACATAATTGTGTACAACTACAACTGCCTTTTGCTGCTTCGGTTCTGTTCGTTCATTGACAAGCCAAAATCCTCGCTGTCTACTAAGATAATAAAGTATTTAGGTTTCAACATTTAAAGTGTTATCTGTTTTTAGGGAACATAAAAATCAATTTAGAAAGCATCACATGTGGTAGTTGGTATTTGTTAAAGCTCCTTAGCAATGTAATTGTTAGTGAAGTGGAGGATGATGCTAATGTAGATGGAGAGCATTTCTTTCAAGAGAATGAAATGATAGAATGTACAACACTAGAGGATCTTCTTTCTATTTCTTTTATACATGAACATGGAAACTTAGAAGAAGTGGAAGATGTGAATGATGATAATAATGAACAAGTTGAGTTTGAATAAACACATTTACTTGAAGATTTTGAAGACGAAGAATCAAAGTGGCAGGTTTATATATTGTATATAATTTAAATTTATTTGTTCTTGCATATAATATTTTTGTAGCTAATTAGTTAGCATAGTAACATTTAAACTAATTCTAACTAGTTTTTATTTATTGTTTTTGAAGTATTAATGATTTTGTTTATGTTGTAGATATCATGTCACATACTATAGGTGGAGTAGTGATCAAGCTAGTGGTCGGGGAAGTGATCAAGATGTTAGGTAAGGTATTAGTTAACCTGGTGGTCGAGGTTTTGGTCAAGGAAGTAGTCAAGGTAGTGTTCAAACTGGTGGTAGAGGTGTTGGTCGAGGTGTTGATCGAGGAAGTAGTCAAGGTAGTTTTCAAGCTGGCGGTCAAGGTGTTGGTTTAGGGGCAGGTCTAGGTAGTGGTCAAGTTGGTGATCGAGGTTTTGGTCAAGATGGTGGTCAAGTTGGTGATCAATATTAGGCGAAATAGTGGTATAGGTAGTAATGATACCATTGGATTACAATCACATGCACATCAGGATGTCGATATTCCTTTTCTTATTGAGGGTAGTAACGATGACGAGTCTACTTTACATGCTGCTCCTGCTCCTGCGAAACGTGGACGTGCTTCCCACGTTCAAGTACCTGAACTAATGAACCGTAAGTGGATTTGGATTGAAGAAGGAGAGTAAGTAGCCATATATTAATATTGTATCTTTATATATATAGAAAAATGTTACTAATATGGTTTTGCATTCATTGCTTTTATTTTGTAGATTTAGTAATCAACAGACATCTACACGAATTATTGGAGTAATCTTAAAGGCCTTGTGGAATGGTCCATGGAATAGTTCGAGAGATGTTCCTAATGAGGAGAAGACACGGTTAGTTGAGTGTTTCAATGTGTGTGTGTGTGTTTGTGTATTTAGATAAATTTTATAAAACTTATTAGACCATTTTGTGCATTTATTAAAAGCTTTTTTGTAGTGTTATTTTCAATGGGAGGAGAAATAGAGTACATAAATTTATAAGTGCCGGGAGAAATGCATTGCTTGAGTAGGGTACGAAATGAAGCCAAAGCAAGAGCAAGAGAAAATGATTTAGAAGTTGGGGATGATATGTCCGTTCTTATTGACTTTAAACCACCATGGATAAGAATTGAGATATGAAAACAAATGATTGATATTTGGAACACACCTGAATGGAAAGCAAAATCTTAAAAGAATAATGATATTAGAAGTAAATCAATCAGGGGAAAACATACACTTGGATCTCAAACCTATGTGACTGCAAAAAGAAAAGCAGTAAAAATATCAATTAACCTTTTATTAGTATATATACATGGTCAATATTACAATTTTATTAACTACTAAATTCTACCATCATAGGCTAAGATGATTGGGCGTGAACTAACACCTCATGAGATATGGAAGCAATCACATTGTAGGAAGGCAGTAGGTCGTTGGATAAATATCTAAGTCATAGCCGTTTACTGGATTCGAACTTTTATTTGGAAGGGAACATAGAAGAAGAAAATCTGGACTGGGTTGATGATATGGCAAAGAAGACTTGGATAAATGTACTTATTGAATCCAAATAATATATTTCAAAAGGAAAAATAACTTTTTAAACAATGATATTCAAATAATATAATTATGTGTCCCGATAGGTTAAATATGAAGGATATCTTGTGGGGAAGTATGGAAAAGAAGGTAGCGAACACTGGAATTTGACAACGGTTTATGGTCACGAACTGTTGGGGAAGAATAGAAGAAAAGTGTACGGTTTAAAAAATATTAGCGACCCACATGTACATGGCAGACAAGATCCCGAGGTATGTTTATTCTTATAGTTTGGAGTAATTTAGTGTTTGGATATGGTTATGAAAAACATATAGTATTTTTTGAAGTATTATGAAATTCTTATATCAATTCTATTGATGGGAAAATAAAGTAAGTAGTTAGATATGATTCTTTAATTTTAAGTAATTGAATTAGGTAGTGATAAAGTTTGAATTTAGCATTTATATATCATATAACTCAACAAACCAACTTAACCCGTTATCATTTTTTATAATTCTAAATATTTGTATTTATACATTGGTTGTTTTATAGATTAAAAAATGTTACGAGGTTATCAAGGAGCTTGTCAAGAAATAAGAAGAAGATAAAGAAGAGAGAGAAATGTTAAAGGGGATTATTATAGAGTTGATGACTGGTAATGAAAAATACAACATGGAGAAAAAAGATATGCTCAAAAAGATGACAAACATTAAAGATATGTTACAAAATTAGTTCGAAGATAGACAATTAACACTTTATTTTGACTCTATGAATGTTTATTATGTTATGATAATTTGGGTTATTTGACGGTTTTAACTTGTAATGTTTTGAGAATGTTTTATATAATTTGGAATTTTCTATGATTGGGTAAATTTTATAATTATTCAAGTTTTTAATATAAAATTACAGGCCAAAACCAGTACCAAAAATACCATTCTTAGTTATTTCGATCAGCCACGTGGTCTCAAATTGGTGGCGAAACCAGTAGTAAAATGGTAGAAACACGGTCTTAAATTGGTGGTAGCCAATCATAAAATGGTAGCAATTATAAATACCCAAGTAGCAAAATGGTGACTATAATTAGTGTCTAGTGGTCGCAAAATGGTGGTAAAATGTTGGTCGCAAACTATGTTAGTGGTCGCAAATTGATGGCAACAGGGCAACTGCCACGATCGTTTTTCCCACCGTGATTTTATGGCAAAACGGTCGCAATAGAGCAATTGCTACCATTTTTATGACCAAATGTGTGGTGGCAAAAACTCTGTTTTGTAGTAGTAATATATTTGTACTAAAGGGGTGTTCGCGTGATTCGAATAGTAACATGACACATTAACACAAACAATGCTAAAGTGATTGAACAACTAATTGATAAAATTTCATATATATTTGAAGGTTTAATAATTGTTCATAAACTAAAGTAACAATGCAAATAACCATATAAATGAATAAAAACGAATTTTAGAATTTTGTTAACAATAAATTGATTGTTTGCATTAGAAGTGCAAAGGAATTTCATTTATAATTGTTAGAACGTGACCATCCTAAAGTTAAGGTAGACAAAGTTATATTTAAATAAATTCTCATACATGTTACCCATTATTTGAGTTACCATTTATGGAATTTTATGTGTTTTGATATGTATATATATGTTGTACGTATGCATGCTTTCATGCGTGCATGAAAATTTACGTGTGCATGTATCCATGTGCATAAATCCTTGATACCAAATATTATGTTATTCAAATATTTTAACATTATGACACCAAACATACACCAAATAAATCATGTTACAACCCAACCAAACATCATAATACAATGAAACATCAAAGGGAACTTAGCATCAAAACATAACTAAGTAAAACATAAACACCTAAACAATAACCCAAGCTCTAGTCTCGGTTCATTAAGGATTTAACCAACCGATTTAAGTAGTGATTAACACCTTAATCGGCTAGCCACGCCTCACAACCACCACCTAGCCATGGAGACACCAAGCTTATCTCTTTGGTTGACACCTAATGAACCTATGTTTAGCTTACTTATCAAGGCTAGGAGTAGCCTCATGATTATGCCTATTAAAGGCAATCGACTCCCATTAAAAGGGACAATCCAGTCACCTCCACTTCACCACAAGCGAATACCACCACTACCTTCATATCCCGATCAACCAAAAAAACCGTGTACCACCATCATCTTCACATCTTCACCCTCTCGGTTTTCATATCAACTAATATCTTCCGAGCTTCATATGACCACCATCCTCCAAACAATTCTTGCAAGAAATCAAGAACACCAAGATTAGCAATCGGATTCGACAAGGATTAGAAGATACCGTCAACCTCTTTTCACCCTCTTCTTCTATCAAAATCAAGGTTTCATTTTCTAAATCTATAACTAAATAAGTTTGTAAGATATATATGTGTTATAACAAACACATATAACCAACTCTTTTTAATTCAGTATTCAAGTTCATCACAAAATCTCACAAAGACTTCATTATTATCAAAAAACAGTAACAGAAGTTTATAAATCTTAAAAGAATAAATTAATATTGTTAACTAAGGAATTATATAAAAGAATTACAAATTAAGGGTTCAAATTATGTGTAATCTTGTTAAAATCAGTTTATTATTTAAATGAATATGATTGTGGGAGCAAACATTGTAAACATGTTTAGAATATTAAGAAATAATATTCTGCAAGTTTTATTACAATTATTGTAGATAAAATAATTTTTATAAATTGTTTGAGTAATTGAAAGAAAATAACCAAACTGGAAGAACTCAACTTGGTGAAGAGCTGGAAAAATTATATGATTAATCTTATATTTTATGGGACCTATATATTAATTTTCAGGACCTAATTCGAAGATATGTTTAAATTAAATTTTTTGAAAGAATTTGTAATTCAAAAATCAAGAAAAATCTATAAACTATGAAGTATATTAATTATGTTGGAACTGTTTGTGTGAAATTTAGAACTTTTGGATATGTTTTTCTATTTTTTCCAAATATTGTTAGAATGCTAAAAGTTATTAAAAATAGTTATGTGATGATTTAGCATATCAAGAAATTATGAGACAGTATATATATTTGTATGTGAATTCTAATAAATTTTGGTAAATCTTAGAAACCCGTAAGTATTTTTGCTAATTTATTCGAATATCATAAAATTTCCAGAAACTAATCTGTAAATAGTTAACTTATAAAATTTTGACATAATTTATTAGAATTTTTTATGTACCTACTGTAAAAATTTTGTGACTTACAAATGATTATATATACTATATTGATATTTTTTATCTGAGATGCTGAAAATTTTGAATAAACATTAATTATTTGTAAAATTTTTATAGGAAAATCTACTGGAGTAAGATGTGAGACTCATAGACCGATTTTGTATTTATAAAATTTTCGGGAGAAAAAAGCATACTATTTTGAGATTGATGCATATGTATAAGATTTTTGTGTTTTACTGTCATTAATACAACTATTAGTTCGAATGCGAAACCGTCTGGTAATATAAGTAGCGCTGCTTAGAAAATTATTTCTTGAACCAACGGGATGAGTGTTGTGATGCTATATTATCTGATTTGTGATTTATATTATGACAGTTATAAATTATCTGTTTATAAACAGGTTTGATTGTAATTATGTTGCATCAATATATGTGTTTTATTGTGATATTAAACTTATTAATTATCTCACAAACTATTTGTTGATTATTTTGAGTATGTTTTTTCAAGTGTTCAACACATCTAACAGTTTAATGTCCTCTTTTGATGTATACAATGGCTGGGGTGAAGTCATGAGAAAAGTTTGTGTGAATCTAACTGTTAATTTGTACGATCTTAGCCTGGCGGTAGATGCTCGCTTCCATCGTTACTGAAGATGTAGCAGTTAGATGTGTTTTGTAATAAAATTATGTTATATTAAATTTTGACACTAAATAATATGATGTAATCCAAATCTTTGATTATATATAATCATGTAGTATATTATGTTATGTGGTGATATATTGTATTGAATTATTTAACTTTCTGGATCAATGTGTTCGGAACGAGTTAGTCACATTCAAAGCATTTCACGTTTCCGCCGGAATATGACAGCTTGGTGATAGTTACAAAATTAAAGTTGAAGTACAACTACTTTGTGCTATTTATATTTAATATTATTAACTTTTCACTATATAATCATACAATATCATGTGTGTATAAAAGATAATTAAGATAGTTAAAATTTATAAAAGACATATTTTACCTCCTTAAACTTTAAAAATTAAGATAAAAAGATAATCACGTCATCTTAAAACATATCTAATATAGTATAGATAGAGAATTAGAAAATTAAATTATCACAAATTATTACTACCCATCATGATGATGGAACATTTGTTCCCTGAAGTATCATCCTATAGTTCTAGTTGGTTATATTCGACGAGTTCTTCTTATTAATATAACTAATTAATAATTGCGATTTTTAACCTACGTTTATAAAAGTCATTAATATAATATTCATGATGTTATATCTAACACATAGGTTTAAAACAAAAAAAAAACAAAAAAAGAGACAAGAATATGATGAAGAAAACTGAAACCCAAAACATCCCCAACTAATAATGGTTCGTGTATTTAGGTGCATGATAGGTATGAGATTAGCATTAAAATTCAAGGCTAGAAATTAGCTGGTATCTATAAATTATAATAAAACAATGTTTTTTTGTCACTTGTTCTTCTTTTAATTTATTTTTTTGTCATTTGTTATTTTTTATGCATCCTCAAATCAATTTTCCATCCAAAAGGGTATTATAGTAATTTAAATACTTATATAAATTTCTCTTTTTTTTATTAAAAATAAATCTTATTAATTGTTATGTTTCTCTCTTTTATCTAATTTAAAAAAAATCAAACTATTTTTTTAGAATAGATTTTATGAAACAAATTAGATATTACATTTTTTAATCAAAATCTAAATAACAAGAAACTAAAGTTTATATAATATGAAACTTTTTAAAACACTAAACATTGTTAAACAAAATATTTTAAGTTGTTTTGTTTTAAAAAAATATAGATAAGTGAAATATTTTAAAACAATCTTATTAAAATAACCAGAATAATTACAAACCAGATTTTTTTAAAAACAAAGTTTTATAAAAAACATTTTTATAATAAATCTTAAAACAAATGTTTATAAATAAAACTTTTTACATAAGAGTGTTATTTCTTAAACTAAAGTATATATAAACATGATTTTACATTAAATTATAACTTTAATTATATTTTACATTAAAATATTATACTTAAAGTACATATTTATATATAATTAATTAACATCATATTTTATTTTCAAATGAGATTTAATAATGCATAAGTTTTTATTAATAATAATTTAATATTTTATTATTCAATCCGTGTATTACACGAGAACTAACCTAGTGAGATTATAAGGTAATATCCTCTAAATCTTACTAGATATTAAGTTGTTATATAATCTTAAATATGAAATAAATAGTATGTTGAAGTTATTTAAAAGTTAAAGTTATTAAGAATATAAAATGATTATAGTTGAATATTTGATATTTCAAAGTAAGTTACTTATGTGAATTTAAGGTTGGGGTATCGGGTAATTAGCATCCCCACATATAAACTTTATGTCATATAAGAACATAATTTCTTTTTATAAACTTTAACTGCTTGTGATTATAAATAATTGTAACCAATACATGTGGCATACCTGCAGACCTAATGTTTATCATCATTTATATTGAAATTACCAATACTTGTCTCGTACCCGTTATATTGTCATCCCTATTAATATGCATGAAAAGTACAATATAAAATAAATTTTATAAAATAAATATTATAGGCTAGATTGTTGTTACGGATGTTACTAAAGGAAGTTAACAATCAAACCCTTGACAAGTAGAGGCAACGAGGCACAAGAAAGATGCAAGAATAACCCTTTTACTCTATTTTTGTAGTATACTTATTATATTTTTAGAAATAACAAATGTTATGTTTTAGTTAAACAATCTTTTTTTTTCTATGTAACACTTTCAATAATTTTAGTTTTTCTATATCCAATTTGTTAATCTATCAAACAACCACCAAATGAATTCACGATATATAAACCACCCCATACAATACAAAATTACAAATCAATCATCAAAGCCCCAAATCACCAAACTTGACAATCAAAGCTTCACTTTCAGAGCTTCTTCTGCTATGAGTTTTCTCGTCGGAAGATTAGCCGCCGGCAAAGAAGGTGCATACTTCCTACAAGAATCAAAGCACGCCGTCGGTCGTCTCGTTGAAAAAACCAACAAACCCACTAATAATCGTCCTCCGGCGACCACAATTCACGAAACCCTTGATGACGACGCCGATATCTTGCCGGAGATTCTGAAGCACAATCTACCGTCGCGTATATTCCGACCACCGTCTGATTCGACGCTGTCAAAGGGGTCCAAGTGGGTTCTTCAGTCGGATGAAACCAATGGTGTGTCGTCTGTTTCGCGTGATGCGATAAACCCTCTTAGGGCTTATGTGTCCCTTCCTCAGGTCACTTTTGGACCCAGAAGGTAATTTAGTAGTTTAATTTTTTGGTTAGTTGCGTATGAATTGCAGTTTTATGCAAGGAGATGTTAATTGAGCTTGTATTGATGTTGAATTGTGTGGTTTTGATATTATGAATGAAGAATTGAAGGTGGGTGTGTGAGTTAGGGCTGAATTTGAATTGGTTTTGTTATTTTTGGAGTTTTTGAGCGATATTCATTGGGGGGTGATTGCATTTTTTGTTGTTTTTAAGTTGAAGATGGATCATTTTGGTTTTTATTGCCAAAATGTAGCCTTTTTTGTAATTGATTATGCTTATGTTATAGGAAGAAGATAGTTAACTTTGGGTTTTAGTTATTAAATTTGAACCATGAAGAAGATAGTTTTACAGTATATATTGAAACTGGGTTGGATATGTAGTTAGGGGTTTCTTGAATTATGACAACTAAATCCAAAACTGTAAATTTTGATTATTGTTATTGGATCTTGATGGGTAAATATCACTGTAAATTGACCTCTTACGTTCAATTTACTGCATACATGTCTATTGTGAAGGTGTCTTGTGAGTCTGAATAGAACTGAATACCTCTTGTCTTTCTTGCAGATGGCAGTTGCCTAACACAGAGAGTTCGTTTTCTGCTTCAACGGCCAATGAACTGCGTAATGACAAGTATGCTCCAGTTAATCCTGAGAAGTTAAAGGCTGCAGCTGTTGGGTTATCACAAAGTAGGTTTCCCTTGATATTCTCATTGTTGCTTCATCTTTACTAACTCATACAAATTGCCTTTTGAGGTCAAGCATATCGTTTTTCATGTTCATTGACAAACGGAATAAAAAATCTAATGCCCACATTTCGACTTCTCATACCTTTTTTAGCTTTGTTGTGGTTATAGAACTTAAATGAAAATAGTTTTCTAATTAATGCCTAAAGTCAATTTTCATCTTGGAGGTTGACATGCTCATGTTCTTTTATCTTCTTTGAATCCTAGTTGCCAAAGCATTTGCTGCTGCCACCGCCATTGTCTTTGGTGGGGCCACGTTGACTATTGGACTTGCTGTCTCACGACTTGAGCTACATACTGTAAGTGATCTTTATGCACTTTTTTAATGTTCTTGATGTTAGCATATCCTTTAGCTGAGATGAAATTCATAAAGAGGAATGATGACTATCATGCTCTTTCACATGCTTTGTAGGCATGAACTTTACAACAACTAAGCGTATATGTGTAACGTAAAAGCCAGAATTTTGATGGCAAAAGAACTCGAACCCGATGGGAAAACCCGAAACTTGAAAACATACGTCATGGGTGATGAGACAGACATTAGGTGAAACATGCCAGATTACTGAATCAAACTGAGTTTATAAATGTATTATATAATCTTAAAAGGTATAAGCAATAGCACGTTGAAGTTGTCAGAAACTTGAATCATAATTACATAACTGTTATCAATGTAGTTGATGCTTTATATTTGAAGTTGGTTATTAGATTAATTTAAGATGATTCAACTAATGGGTATCCCAATGTGTAATTTTTAAGCATATAAGACTATAAAGGGGTATACCCCTGAACCCGATGGATAATGTTGTAATGGGTACATGACGGTATAGGATTTGGTTTTATTATAATCAAGTGTGCAACTAGGATAACCAAACTTGTTTCATTGCCATCCCTAGCCAGAAGTTGAGTTTGTTATAATATGTAGACCATACAAGTGAACATTGCATTGTTGACATTGTCCAGGTGTTGTAATCTGTTTTCTTTTGCAGACTGATGATATTCGAACTAAAGGAAAAGATATTGTCCAGCCGAAATTCGAATTGATTAAGGAGCAAGTTGCACCATTGAGAACTTGGGTATATTAATTTAAATAATTTTAGTTTAAGATCTTAATTAGCTAATTTGTGTGAATTCTAAAGTAGTTTGCTAAATTTTAGGCAAATGGTGTAGCTAGCAAATGGCATAAGAAGCAAGAGGAAGACATCAAAGAGAATCCTCTAGTTAAGGAGCTTTCAAGAATGTTGGGTGCCAAGAGATCTACCTAACTGATAGTCAAAATCCATATATATATATGTGTGTGTATGTCTTTGTGTAGCTAAAAAGTGGAATGAATGCACAAATTTAGTTAATCTTGTTGTATTACAGTTTACATTTTTTTGTTAGAAAGCAATGCTTAATATATCAATGCATATTATAATACTAACATCTACAGTAATGTACATTTATTTAAGCTTCATGTTCATATTGTTTAATTATGTACCCTTTCAACATTAATGGCTTTTGTTGAAGTAATTTTGTTTACTTTTTAGAACTGGACCTGACCTTGAATTAGTCACCTTACCAGTCTACAAGTCTGACAAATCAAACTGGATTTAAGAATCGGGTTATATCATCATCTTTTTTAGAATGACTAACTCACACACCTTTTATACCTGCTCTACATCAATTTTTATCTTACGCCAGGTTGTGGTAGAGGTATTTGTAAATAGGTTTTCTTTGTTACTAAATAAAAAAGAGCTCTTAACATATTTAAAGTGGGAAAGAATCCATTTGTTGGCTTCAGACCTTTTGCAAGGTAAAGCAGTAGATTTTTGGCCACTCTGTGCAAATTAGTTCTTCAAACCTTTTGCAAGGTAAAGCAGTAGATTTTTGGCCACTCTGTGCAAATTAGTTTTCTTGATTATTGACATAGATTGTTTTAGGTCATATTAATCTCATTTTGAAGGCTCTTTATGCCACCTATTCTTTATAAGAAACCCAAAAGGACTTGGTTTTTTTGTTCCTGCAGTAATTTGTAACATCTATTAGACAAAACATCATGGGTTTTTGTTGAATGTTGACTTTCTTAAATCAAAATTGGACTGTTTGAACTTTTCGTGGGTATTTTGTTTCGAGAAGAATAAGCTCGGATTACATGTAATCAGCCTAGATGTAAACGGTGTGTTTGGTTTGTAGAATTTGATGGAATTGAAATTTAAATTCCATTTCTTAATATGTTTTAGTTTGCATGATTTGTTGGAAATGAACTTTGAATTCCATATCTAGTTTGTTTAGTTGAGAAATTAGTTTAAGTTTAGAATTTGAATTAAATCCATCACTTCGTATAATATATTTAAATAATATATTTAATTTTTCGAGTAACCATCACAAGTAACCATCACAGGATGACCTAGCGGTAAGATGTATAAAATATTTTCAAAAGACCCACCTTCAAATTGTAAAGAAATTCCTTTCAAGTGCACGTGTGATGTTTTATCTAGGGATGAGTATTTTTTTATCGAGTACCGGTATTGCACCTATATCGTATTAGCATCCCACCAAACCAGTATCGACTGAACATCATCAATACAGATATCAGTATTCAGTCTTTCATGTTTTTGGTATTAGTACCATTCGGTTTCGTTTTTTTTGACTAGTCAATGTTACCAATACCGACTAGTACTGTACTAACAAATTCGGTTTAGATTTTCACTTAGTATCCGTATCGGTTATTTTCGGTCCACTACGGTACCGATCACATCCTTGGTGAACTTAATTTCACCCGTAGAATCAAACGAGCCGACTTGTTTCAATCTAATCAATTATATCGGTTTCAACCTGTTTATAAACACTAAACTCAGGTATTAATTAAAGCTAATGAATAATGATATTCAATCCGATCTTACTCCATTATAAACCGAATAAGTTCAATTTTGCTTCCGATAATCCGACAGTTAAACAATTTTCTCACACAAATTAGTCACTCCTAATTTCTGCACCTCATAAATTTGATCCAATGCTCGCCGGAGCCACCGTATGCTGCCCGTTGGTCACTCCATTCTCCGGCAACCGCACCACTCCGGCATTCATTCCGATTCATTATGCTAAAAACTCACTTCTCCGACCACTTCGTGTGCATACCTGTTCATCGCAAAGGGATTGTAGACCTTATTGCGCCAACAAATCACAGCTTCCTGAAGTGATCGACTCCACTTCAGGTTTCATCTTCTGTTTGATGCAAACTTGCAGAGGATTTGGGGTTTTTAATCACGTCATCACGTTTGTTTCATTGTTTTCCGTTGACAGATGACGGAGGTTCGGAATTGGAAGAAGAGATTAATCAAACAGAAGATCTCGGATGGCTACCTGCGTTTCCTCATATACTAGTTGCCTCTATGTCGAATTTTCTGTTCGGGTTTCATATAGGGTAAATTGCTATCTACTTATGGATATTACATAAAAATACTAAATATGTAGTCATTTGCATATGAGTATACGATAATTTGGAACACAGGGCAGCGTTTTTTTATGTTTTTTGTCGAATTATGGTTTTGTGGTGGTTTTGAATAAAGTTATTTTAATGGTGTGATGCAGTGTGATGAATGGTCCGATTTTGTCTATTGCGAAAGAATTAGGCTTTGAAGGCAATTCAATACTTGAAGGGCTTGTGGTGAGCATATTTATTGCAGGTGCTTTTCTGGGAAGTGCAGGTGCAGGTTATGTGGTTGATAGGCTTGGTTTTAGGAGAACCCTTCAGGTCGACACAATACCGTTGATTCTTGGTGCCATTTTAAGGTATTTTGGCTGGATTTTGATCCATTCATTAGTCAATATGAAATAACAGATCATTAATCAAATGTAGCAAGAATTTACATTTTACATTTACCTATGGGGGAACACGGACACCTTGATGAACCAGCTTACTGCATTTTACTATATTTAAGTAATCAGTTGCATTGTTCTACAATGTATTATATGGAGATACCTGGCCTGTTGAATGTGGATCTTTTAGCATCTAGGCTTTCTTTTTAAAGTTGATGCCTAAGCGGTCCATTCTAACATTTCTAGGGTTATGCTGTTTGTATGAATGCAATTACATATGTGCACAGTACTTTAATGCAATAACGTGATATGATGCATGATTTCCTTTAATAAAATGAAAAACAAACAACAGACCACTATCAAGATAAGAAAAGCTTAATAAAACAAGAGAAAAAGGTTCACAGCTTAATGTCACTTAACTACAGTTAATGTTACTTGATACGATTAAGTGACCCTTTTGACAGTGCACAAGCCCACTCTTTGGATCAGTTATTGTGGGGACGATTTTTTGTGGGTCTTGGTATTGGAGCAAATGCGGTTCTTGTCCCTATTTATATATCAGAGGTATATTTTCAATGGTTCTGAACTTTGTTGTTGTTCCTTTTGGAATGAATCATTGGCTACTTTATTTATGAGTTTCTTCACTTCCATTAATTGTTTACACTTACGTAAATAATTAAATTATCAATGTATAGGATTTGCTTGCACACACTGATAGAACTCCGATAACAAAGCAGGCAATTCGATAGATAAATAGATAAATTGGCCCGATTCGAGAGGGGCTTAAGTCTCCGATTACAAAAACATTCAACAAAACATAAACAAGAACAAAAACTAATAAAATAACCTAGCCTGCTAAAAATGCTTCCAGATTGTAACCGCTCCTGAATCCGTGGAGCGGAACCGCTCCCCACCCTTCCATTTGCCCGCCATAATAAAATCCAAAAGGATCCAGCCAATTTCCAAAAATACCCTTCAATTCCCCCATATTAGAAGTGGCAGCTGCGTCCCGGTTCTTCTTCCGCGAGTACACTTTGATCGGGATTGTATCATTACTACCCACCCGAAAAAACGCCTTGTCCTCAAGGCGAAAATAAGGAAAATGCTCAGCGAGAAGGTCGTAGTCTTCCCAGGTAGCCTCTTCAACCGGACGACCACACCAAGAAACTAACAGCTCTAACACTTGACGACCGGCTGCGGAAATCCAGCGGTGAGCAAGAACGGAACATGGTTGCACATCGAGTACCCAATCAGCTGTAATTGGAAGCGGAGGAACCGGATCAAGAGGAAAAGAACCCTGAGCTGGTTTAAGCATGGAGACATGGAACACTGGGTGAATACGGGCATCAGGAGGTAAGGCAAGCTCATAAGCCACAGGTCCAACAACACGTTGAATACGATAAGGTCCAAAAAACTGGGGAGCTAGCTTTTCGCAACGACGTTTAGCGAGGCTGCGTTGGCGGTATGGTTGGATCTTTAAGAAGACATAATCACCGACAGTAAAAGTGAGTTCCATGCGTTTAGTATTAGCTTGATTACACATCCTGTCTTGTGCCTTATGGAGGTTCGTACGGAGGAGCTGTAGCATGGCGTCTCTGTCTAGAAGCTGTTGCTCCAAGTCTGCGTTTTTGGTTTCCCCTGCGACATAAGGTAGTAAGGCCGGAGGGTCACGACCATACACAACCTTAAAAGGAGTAGTATTCGTAGATGTATGATACCCTGTATTATACGAATATTCTGCCCAGTATAAATAAGAACTCCATTTAGCTGGCTGCTCACTTGCGAAACAACGCAGGTAGGCCTCAAGACATCGATGTAGCACCTCGGTTTGCCCATCAGTTTGTGGGTGATAACTGGTGCTGAGATGGAGTTTGGTATTGTTGATTCGGAACAACTCTTGCCAAAAGTGATTGAGAAAAACCACATCTCTATCGGATATTATTGAACGGGGAAATCCATGCAAACGAACCACCTTTTTGCAAAAAAGGGCAGCCACACTTTTAGCTGTAAAAGGATTACTCAAACGGTCCACCATGACCATGATTGTATCAAAACGGTTGGAGGGAGGTAGGCCAACTATGAAATCCATAGATACATCTTCCCATATGCGGTTTGGAATGGGTAGGGGCTGAAGTAATCCGGCTGGAGATAATGTTTGATACTTATGTTGTTGGCAAATTACACAATTTTGGACATAAACCCGAACATCTTGTTTCATCTTAGGCCAAAAATATTGATCAGATAGTCGCTTGAAGGTCTTTAAAAACCCTCCGTGCCCTCCGATCGGTGTGTCATGGGCTTCTTGTAACAAAGTATTGCGAATCGCAGAAATTTCAGGCACATATAAGCGACCTTTGTAAAACAACAGCTGATCCGTGAGAGTAAAACCAGTAACAGAGTGGGGATCCTCCATAAGCTTCTGAATGATAGGACTGGTGGTGGGATCATGTTGCAACCCGGCGCGAAGGTCATGGAGATCAACACAATAAGGTGCCAACAGAGTGAACAATTTCCCCGTGTGAGGGTGACGCGACAAGGCGTCGACACCACGATTCTCCCTACCCGCTTTGTGGATAATAGAAAAATCATATGGCATGAGCTTGAGCAGCAAACGTTGTTGTTTCGGGGTCGTAATTCGCTGCTCAAGTAGGAAACTTTATAGTGATCGGTGCGAACAATGAAATGTCGACCTAGCAAATAATGATTCCATTTTTGAACTGCAATAACCGGTGCAAGTAACTCCCTATCATAAGCTGATTTAAATCGATTAGAGGGGGAGAAACCCTTACTGAAATACGCAACAGGGTGCTCGTCTTGAGACAAAATAGCACCAACTCCCTCATTCGATGCATCACATTCGATTATGAAGGGCCTCGAAAATCCGGTAACCGCAAAACGGGAGTAGAGAGCAGTGCTCTTTTTAGCTCATTGAAGGCATTTAAGGCCTCCGTGACCATATAAACCCGTCTTTCTTGGTGAGAGCAGTGAGGGGTCGTGCAAGTATCCCGTAATTCCGTACAAATCTCCGATAATAACCAGTGAGCCCAAGGAATCCCCTCACTTCTTTAACATTCGTGGGCACAGGCCAATCTTTCACAGCAGTAATCTTCTCTTGTTCCACCATAACCCCTTTAGAGGTGATAACATGCCCAAGAAAAACCACTTGGGATTGCCCAAAACAGCATTTTGAGAGCTTGGCAACGAATTTGTTATCCTGTAACAGCTTCAAGGTCTGTTCCAGATGAATCTTGTGCTGCTCCAAATCACTACTGTAAATTAATATATCATAAAAAAAACGAGTATGAACCGACGAAGATAAGGTCGAAATAAATCATTCATGATGGCTTGAAAGGTGGAAGGAGCATTGGTTAGCCCGAAGGGCATAACCAAGAACTCATAATGACCCGAATGGGTGCGAAAAGCCGTCTTCTCAATGTCACGGTTCGTCATACGGATCTGATAGTACCCCGAACGTAAGTCGAGTTTGGAAAACATGGTGGCTCCATATAGTTCATCTAGTAGCTCCTCGATATTAGGAATGGGGTATTTGTCGGCTACTGTAAGTTTGTTAAGGGCCCTGTAATCCACACACATGCGCCAAGAGTTGTCCTTCTTTTTGACGAGTAAAACCGGGCTGGAATATGGACTTGTACTGGGTCGAATGAAACCGGTTGTAAGAAGTTGTTCAACTTGTTTCTCAATTTCATTCTTTTGAGAATGAGGGTACCTGTACGGGCGAATGTTGGGGGGTGTGGTGTTGGGTAACAAAGTGATGGAATGTGTTTGGTGGCGGATAGGTGGCAACTGATTTGGTTCATCAAAGACAGTTGGGTAACGAGTTGTAATCGGCTGTAAGGTGTTTGGGATGTTGGGTTTTACATCCGGTTCAATAGCAAGATGCTGAAAACTTGAAGATTTCTGGGGTCCCGAGGCGATCCCCTGTAATTTATAGCGCTTTCCTTCGATAGTAGAAACCATAAATAAATCTTTCCAATTAGCCTGAACAGTGTTTAACGTGGCCAGCCATTGTATTCACAAGACCAAATCAGCCCCTCCAATGGAAAAAGGATAGAAATCTTGTGTTATCTTGAGGTCATTCACTTGCACTGTCAAATTCTTACACATCTGCCCACATCTGATCACATCCCCATTTCCAATTTGAACCCCAAATGGTGCCACTGGGTGAGTTGCAAGCTGCAGTTCACTTACCAAAACGTCCGATATAAAATTATGGGTTGAACCCCCATCTACTAGAATTAAGACCTCAGTTGAACCAAGCATACCGTGTACTTTCATTGTAGTAAGGTGAGACTTACCCAAAATAGCATGCAAGCTAATCTCTGCAGTTTCTTCTTGGTGATTATTGTCGGTGGGATCTGTAGGTATTGGATGATCTTCAATTCCTTCTTCGGCTTCGAGTACTTTAAAGGTGCGGGTTTTACACCGGTGGCCGGGACCATACTTATCCCCGCATCTGAAACATTCACCTTTAAGAAACCGATTTTGCTTTTCTGCATCAGAAATTTTTGGAAAGGATTTGTTTTCAGGTTTAGGTTGGTTTGGGTTTGAATAAGCGATGGGAGAGAAGGGTTTGTAGTCGGCTTTAAGGTTAGAATTTCCGGCTGTTTTCTTTTCTGCTCGAGAAGAGTTCAATTTGGATTCGAATTCTAGAGCGAGGCTCATAGCCTTATACACCGACCTGGGTTTGTGTATGCGCACGTCTGACTTTAATTCTTCTTTAAGTCCATTGAGGAAAACCCCCAACAAGCAATGATCTGGCCAATTGGTTACGCGGGATGAACGGCGGGCAAATTCCTGCCGATACTCGTGGACCGACCCCTGCTGCTTTATACTACACAAGTATTCATCCGGTTTTTGAAATTCCGGGGGTCCAAAGTGTTTCTGCATTGCACTGATCAACTCTTCCCAGTAACTCAGATCTTGCTCGGTTGACAGCCACGAGTAGAGGTCCAAAGCATCACCTTCGAAATGCATAGCAGCAACATCCACCTTGTCTTCATCTTGAGTATTGTAGAAACGAAAGTACTTCTCCGCTTTGAGGATCCAACCCCTCGGGTCACCCCCACTGTAAGTTGGAAATTCAATTTTGTGGTAGGGCCGACGGTTGCTTCCTGAATAACCGGACTCTCCATCATCGAATTTATTTCCACCCCCATTGTTCTTCTCCTTCGTGGTCGCCTGCCGTTTCAGGGTTGCGATGTCCTCCTTCATTGATTCAATTGACTCGAGCTTAGCTGCAATTGCGGCCAATTGGGCTGCGATTGGGTCCGTGGTTGAACCCCGCCTTCCGCACTGTTTCGGGTTTGAACCATCTTCTTTGTCGTCGATTTCCCGGCAATGGAACCAAAATGATAGAACTCCGATAACAAAGCAGGCAATTCGATAGATAAATAGATAAATCGGCCCGATTCGAGAGGGGCTTAAGTCTCCGATTACAAAAACATTCAACAAAACATAAACAAGAACAAAAACTAATAAAATAACCTAGCCTGCTAAAAATGCTTCCAGATTGTAACCGCTCCTGAATCCGTGGAGCGGAACCGCTCCCCACCCTTCCATTTGCCCGCCATAATAAAATCCAAAAGGATCCAGCCAATTTCCAAAAATACCCTTCAATTCCCCCATATTAGAAGTGGCAGCTGCGTCCCGGTTCTTCTTCTGCGAGTACACTTTGATCGGGATTGTATCACACACACACTTATATACATATATGTATATATACCACGTACACACATGTACACAAACCTTTATGACTTTATTTAGTAATATGTGACTCATCAGCGTCACATTAGCAAGGTTTTGTTTAAAGTCATGAAAATATGGTAGCCTGATCTTGGTAATGTTTGCTGCAAACATTTCTCCAATGTATAATTTAGAATGAATTAGACAGTTCAGTGGTGAAAACTAGAAGAACACAATCTGATTATAAAAGAACATGGACATCATATGAAGTTGCAGTATACCCTTACATTAAATGTAAGCAAATCCTGATATGATATTCCATTGGTGCTAAATAATATATTTATCATTTTTCTCAGGTGGCTCCAACAAAATACCGGGGTTCATTGGGGAGCTTGTGTCAAATTGGCACATGTACTGGAATTATTGCCTCGCTCTGTTTAGGAGTTTTCTCAGAAAGTGATCCCCATTGGTAAAACTATATCCTTATATTCTGTGCTTACATGTAATTTAACTTCTATTTTGTTAATTAGTATTGTGGGTAAAAATATTTTTATACAATCTATTGAACTTTGGACAGGTGGAGAACAATGCTCTATATTGCAAGTGTGCCTGGGTTTATCATAGCATCCGGTATGCAGTTTGCTGTAGACAGTCCCCGCTGGCTATGCAAAGTAGGGTTCCTAGTATAACTTTTGAGAAAAGTTAGTTCATATTAGTCAAATTAGTCTTTATCTCTATCTAACTAATTAATATGGACATTCAACTTTCACTTTCTTCCTAAGGACTATTAAATAAGTCAGTAGAAGACTAAAGTGGTTAGGATAATTAGATTTGATTATTTCTTCCTAAAATAAAGACCTTGCAGGTTTATCATGTGGCTATAAATCATAGGCTGTTGCAGTCTGTTTCTTCTAGCTGCGAAATAAATTTGTCAAAGAACCTAGAATTTCAACGAGTTGGAATGTATCAAAGAAATTGGAATTTGGTTCGTTAATGGCTATGGTAGGGGCGCCTATGGTAGCGGTGGCCACGGTGAGGGAATGAGTGGAGATTTTAATTCCGTTGGTTGAATTCCTTTCACAATTTGGAAGGAATGTTAAAATTCCTCATTTGAAGGAATTTGAGAGGGTTTATCACAATTCTCGTAATTCTCCAATAGTCCAACCAAACATGTTATCACTTGAAATTATATTCCAATTCCAACAAGTTCTACGAATGGAATTCTGGTTCCAATTCTGTAGAATTCTAACTAACAAAACGCCCCCTAAATGCCTGTATGGTATGGTATCAAAGAACAAGATCCATTCTACAAAGACGTTGAAGTATTGATTACTAAATACATCAATGCAACAACTTTCATGAATGAGGTGGAGAGCCACACTTCTGATCAAACCTGTCCATGATGTGACCCTCAGCGATCTATGCTGGATTTGGAGTTGTGACACTAATGTGAAGCAATGTAAAGATATCCAAGAAAGGAGCGCATGTACAAATTCTTACTTTGTTAGATGTAGCCCGAGGCAAAATACCAAGTGCCTAGCCCTCCAGGTGTGTGAAAAGCATCCTCAAAAGTCCATCGTGAAGTAACCTGAAGAAAAGTCATGTTTGAATCGTGTCGTGTAATGCCTCAACCATTAAGGCACGGCTTTGGCCGCGAAGAGACAACCCTTCGGGATGCCTTTTAAGTCAACCAAGGCAGATACAAGGTAATTGCTGGAAGCTGCATGGTAAACAGGTCAAACAATTAGGCCATATTGCAGCCACTGAAAGCAATCCCATTAACCCTAAGCAGATAGCGGTTTTGCAAAGAATCTTACAAACAAGTAGTCAATCTGCATTAGCAGGAAGTCCACTGCTGTCGAGTGCTAACCAGTCCAATACTTACTGCTCTTGGTGTAAAAGTTTGAATTCATGTGACTGGGTTGTTTACTCTTTAGCTACCTACCACCAAGTCAAAAGTGATTTCTTTTGATATAACAATTGAACCTATACCTGTTACCTCTGATTGACTCTCATCAGCTTGTTGGGACTGAGTTTGTTGAAGACAATTATGTCAACAATCCAGTTTCCTTACTTTAACTCATGAAATCTCAGCTGCATTATTAATATGACCCCTACATTGTATATATTTCATGACTCAGACTTTGGGAGGACAATTGGCAGTGTTAAGGCATGTGGAAACCACTTTATAAAGACTGAAGCCTCAATAGTGCCACCAAGGAACTCCATTAGTGCAGTATCTACTTCCAAGCTTAATATGGACAATATTCATATTTAGCACTTTAGACCAGGGCACATTGTACTTGAAAAGGTTGATTTGATCATTAAATATACAATTCTCTTTCAATGTTGTTAATGTAAATAGATTAGTTTAGTTTGTCCGGTTATATTAGCCCATTATGTTGGCCCATGGGCCTTAGATTAGGGTTTACCACCTCTATATATTGAGGTGTTTCCTCATTGTAAGAAATACATCTAATATACAAATCACTCTCAGTTCCTTTACATGGTATCAGAGCCACAAGGCTCTCGATACGAATCCTAGTCATGTTACATGTCCCTGCTCTGCCCCTGTTTCTGATTTTCGGTCAAGAACCTGCTGTCCACACCAAATCTTTTTTTGAGCAACAATTACAACTCACCACTGCCACCATAAGCTTCGCCATCCCCCGATCTGCAAACCCCGAAAAATCGCCGCCTCCCCGCCGCCGCACGCGCCACCGCATCCCCTGCACCACCCCTCACGCACCGGCGAGTGGCGGCGCGTGGCTTCATCTCCGGCGACCCTTTTTACACCGGCAAGCTCGTGATTCAGTTTCCAGTTCATCTGTAAGGTCAATTTCCTGCTCCGACACCTTTCTCGTTTCTGCTCCAGGTATAAGCTCGTTTTTAGATCTGTTCGGATTTAATCAATGGCTGAAGAAGCTGTGAAAGAAACCAAATCCGAGTCCACTCCTGCAAGTCAGATTGCTCCAAGTATTATCAATTACAACTCTGTTTTACGTATCCCTGTGAAACTTGACTCCAAAAGTTGGAGTTCATGGAGTCTTTTTGTCGAGAAAGGACTTGCGAGTCTTGACAAGGGAGACCACTTGACAACAGCCCCTCCAGATCCGGTTACCCGTGAATGGCGTATTGATGATAGTGGTATTCAGATGGCTTTGTGGAATGCTATGGAGCCACAAATACTTACTATAGCTCAGAACTTTCCCACTGTGAAAGAAATGTGGGATCATTTGTCCTCATCCTTTTTGGCCAAAGAATCTCTATCACATGCATTTTCTGTGGGTCAGGCATATAGTAGAGCAGAACAAGGTGATTCGACCTTTACTGACTATTTCACCCGGTTTTCAAAACTCATAGATGAACTCCGTGCGTTGTACCCTCTGACCACTGATTTGAAGCTTCAGGAGGAGCGCAACAACAAAATGGATATTATGATGTTCGTTGCAGGTATATCACCGAAGTTCTCTAGTGCTCGACCTTTATTGTTGAGCAACTCCACTGCCACCTCCTCGTCGCTTCCATTTATCATTTGCTTCGAGAGATGTACGGTTCAGAGACTACTACTGGAACCACCGACACATCTGCCATGTATACAAGTGCACCTGTTAGCAAAACCACCGGTTGAGGTAATCAGCCAGCTCCAAGAAAAGGTGTTGGTCGAGGCAATGGTATCACTTGTCATTATTGTCACCAGGATGGACACACAAAGTACGATTGCTCGAATCGTCCACCTGGGTCTCTTCCACCTCCTCGACCCAAAGCAAGGTTAGCTGCCTCTGATGATGCCCCGAATCATGCCAGCCCGGCTACCCCGACAGTCACTCTTAGTCAGGAGGAGTACAACAAATTCCAGCAGTTATTGAATCTTCAGCTCCACGCTCCTAGCCCACAAGCCAATTCAGCTCATTCAGGTACGTTCTCTAGCCTTAATTCATCTTGGATTCTCGACACTGGGGCCACTCATCACATGACTGGGAATCAAGGTATATTATCCAACCTAAAGCATACTTCTCACCCTCCTATTCGAATTTCTGATGGATCCTCATGCCCTATTCAAGGGATCGGATCCATTAGTAACTCGAAGAACCTGACCCTTTCCTCTGTATTGTTTGTACCCGAGTTTCCCGATAATCTTTGTTCTGTAAGCCAACTTACCAAACAGAACAATTGCCTTGCCAAGTTTTACCCTACTCATTGTGTTTTTCAGGAACTAGGGACGAACCATCTGGTTGGCACAGGTGTTGAATCAGGAGGCCTATACCGTCTGTCCTTATTGTCACAACCTTCAGCACATGTTTGTGACTCAAGCATCAAGGAAGTCCACTGCCAGTTGGGTCATCCCTCTACAGCGGTTCTGAGGCAAATGAGACCGGATTTATCTGTTTCTATTGATTTTCATTGTGAGTCGTGTCAGCTAGGTAAACACACTCGGCGTCCCTATCCCCCAAGAGTGTCTAGTACAGCCTGTAACCCATTTGAACTTTTGCATTCGGATATTTGGGGACCTTCCCCTGTTAAAACTATTCTTGGTTTTGATTATTTTGTTACTTTTATCGATGATTATTCTCGTACTACCTGGGTCTACTTATTGAAATATCGTAGTGAGCTAAATTCCATCTTTCGAGAATTCCATGCGTATGTGCAAAATTAGTTTAACACATCCATTAAAACCATACGAACTGATAATGCAAAAGAATACATGTCTGCAGACTTATCATCATATCTCAAAACGCATGGTATCGTTCACGAGACATCTTGCGTATATACCTCTCAACAAAATGGCATCGCAGAACGCAAGAACCGTCACTTGTTGGATGTTACCCGCACTCTTATGATTGATTCTCATGTTCCTCATCGCTTTTGGGGGGATGCAGTCCTGACTACTGCTTATTTGATTAACCGCATGCCCTCCTCAGTCCTCAAAGGAAAAACCCCGTTTTCTGTTCTGTGTCCTACACACAACCCTTTTCCTCTTGAACCTAAAATCTTTGGTTGTGTTGCCTATGTTTACGATCATCGTCCGACAACCACTAACTTGATGCTTGTGCAATCCGTTGTGTTTTTCTTGGTTACTCCCGGGTCCAGAAAGGGTATCGGTGCTACAGCCCTTCTCTCCGTCGATATTTAACTAGTGCCGATGTTACTTTTCACGAGTCTTGTCCTTTCTGCATTGAGTCCCTTGATTGTCTTGACGATTTATTTCCCGATCTCGATCCTGACCTTGACATATCTGCGTCACCAACTGTCCCTACCATTTCTATCCCTCCAGCTTCATCTGCTCCTCCGGTCTCTGATGCTACACATTCGGATCCTGTTTCATCTGACCTACCGGCAAAGGCTCCTCCTTTGATATTCACGTATACCAGACGACATAAGGATAAGACAACAGCCCCTGATTTACACCCTGACCATGATTCTAGTCCGTCCTCTGTTCCTGATCCTATTGCTACACCTGATACTCCCTTACCAGATATTTCACATGTTACCCCTGATACACCCGTCTATGACCCACCTGGTGCACCGTATCTTGATATACCCATTGCCTTCCGAAAGGAACCCAGACATCACACCCGTTACCCTATTCAGGATTATGTCTCCTATGCACACCTGTCACCCGAATGTCATGCTTATTCTATTGTCCTTGACTCCTACCCGATTCCCAAGAATGTGATGACCGCCCTAGCTCACCCTGGTTGGAGAAAGGCTATGGAAGAAGAGATTGGTGCTCTTCGGGCCAATCATACGTGGGATCTACAATCACTTCCCCCCGGGAAGCGCCTCGTTGGGTGTCGTTGGCTGTTCACAGTGAAACCTAACCCAGATGGACATGTGCCTCGCTTGAAGGCCCGTTTAGTTGCTAAAGGTTATTCTCAGGCTTACGGTATTGATTATGATGAGACTTTCTCTCCTGTTGCCAAAATGTCGTCGGTACATATTTCTATTGCTCTTGCTACCATTAATCATTGGCCGCTCCATCAGCTTGATGTCAAGAACGCATTTCTTCATGGCGTTCTTGAGGAGGAGGTGTATATGGAGCAACCACCTGGGTACATTGTTGAGGAGGAGGCTTCAATGGTATGTAGATTACGTCGCTCATTGTATGGTCTTAAGCAGTCCCCCCGAGCATGGTTTGGACGATTCTCTGATGTCATGGCTTCAATGGTATGTAGATTACGTGAAATCTATTAGTTGTACATTGTCAAAATTATTATCCTACTTAACCATACAAAAAGTATCAACCATTGTACTTTATTCATAATGATATGTGGTATTCATTCTAGATAAAGAATATCTCAGGGTTTAGATGGTTCTACTTTGACATTCTTCATTCGAATTATTAGATAAATCAGAGAAGTTATGATATGATCTTTTTGTCTTTTATCCAGAATAAAGGTCTGGCTGTATATCATGTGTGGCTATAAAATTGTGAATAGTAATATAAGTTCTTTATCTCTAAATTCTGTAACTTCTTTTATTGAAAAACAATTTCAGAATGTTGTATTCATAGATTGTTTTGTTTATGAAGGCTGGGAGGCTTGATGATGCTAAGGAAGTTATCTCTAATTTGTGGGGACCGTCTGAAGTTGATAGAAGCATTGAAGAATTTCAATCAGTTCTTAAGAATGATGGTGATAATTTAGACAGCAGATGGTCAGAACTTCTAGAAGAACCACATTCAAGAGGTATTATTAATGACCATGAAATCATGTTTTAAGGGTCTGAATCAAATTCAAATTCACTTGATTTGTCTTCAATCATTTGTAGTTGCTTTCATTGGAGGCACTCTATTGTTCTACAACAATTTGCTGGCATCAATGCAGTTCTTTATTTTTCCTCATTAACTTTCAAAGATGCTGGAATTACAAATGGTGCATTAGCAAGCTTATATGTTGGAGTTACCAACTTTGCAGGTTTATAATGTGTTGTTATTTACTACATAATTCTTGATTGCGCATGTATGAATACAATTTCTTTAAATGAGCATCACATAATTGGCTTACAGGTGCGCTTTGTGCTTTATACTTGGTTGATAGACAAGGTAGGCAGAAGCTTATAATCGGAAGTTATCTGGGAATGGTAAGATGTAATAAACTATTTGCTTAAACATGATATAATCTTTTGATTAAAATGAGATACTGAATGTATTGCTTACAAATACAGGCAATATCTATGTTTCTTGTTGCATATGCTATCAGCTTTCCTATAGATGAAGAGCTTCGTAACAACTTGTCTATTCTCGGACCATCTTGTAAGCTGAACCCTTGATATTTAAGATCATCACTTAGTTGTAGAGTCTATATATGGTGTCGCTAATATTATAAAATATGTATTAATGTAAGGTATATGCTGACGTTTGCAATTGGAGCTGGTCCAGTAACTGGTCTCATCATACCTGAGCTTAGCAGCAGCAGGACACGTGGGAAGATCATGAGCTTCAGTTTTTCAGTTCACTGGGTACTGATCTTTATTATTTTTTTAGATTTCTCGGTCACCAAATATATAATTTACCTTTGATATCTTACCTTGGTCAACTTATGAAATTTGAAGAACTATATGGGTTGCTTTAACCAAATTCATGCTAGTATTACTAATGAATAAAAAGATAATCCTGGATTAAAACATTTATAAAAACAAAACCCTTGCATTTATTTTGGGTGTTGACATTTCATAGCGATACTGAATGACATATTAATCCAGGTTTGTAATTTCGTGGTTGGGTTATTCTTCCTTGAGCTGACTGAAAAATTTGGTGTTGCGCCGGTTTATGGGAGCTTTGGTGCAGTTTCTATATTGGCAGCGTTTTTCTCTTATTATTTCTTAGTTGAAACTAAAGGGCGGTCTCTTGAAGAAATCGAGATGTCATTAAACTCTAATTTAGCAAAGCGTGATTAGGGTAAGTTTTCTTAATTTAGGTCCTAGGAACCATAAGAACATGTTCTGTATAGTTCATTGTTAAGATATAAGATGGTTTGCTTCCACATTCGTTGTGTAAATGTACATATATACAATAAGCATGTTATGTAGGTTCTACAAGGGCTTTTGGTTTGTAAATGTTGCAATCAGGATCTCTAGTTATGTCGAGTTCAAACATGCATGTTATAACGGGTCATTTGTATATTTCATGTTAAATAAATTATAGTTCTATATTTTATTACTATATCTGGGATTATGATATCCTCTTATATTCTTATGAATGGAGTCCTAGGTCAACAACTTAAGTTACTGGTGAACAGTAGTAGAATCACCCTTAAAGATGATCTGTTTGCAGGAGCATTGTGTTGCAATTAACTGGCCACTGCAGTGCTGAATTTGTGATTCTTTTCTCCTCCGGGTGCCTAGAATTATCTTACAACATATGTTACTGTTAGCCTCGTTATAGTTATACATCCCTTGACACAACTCCGATGTTGAGAAAAAGTATATTGTTTGTAGTGAGTAAACCGGAGATGATAAACGAGTTAATGATTGAGGGTATTGAATGCCCAAGTTTTTGTTGGAGCAGGAGTGCGATTTTGATCTATTCGTGTTTTATCACATAGCACGGTATGGATATGTATCTGGACCTGGGCATACCTCCTGGCAGCTCAAAGCATTTAAGCCTCTAGTCAGATTTGAACTCATTACCTCCTATTTAGAAAGTCATTGAGCTACCACTAGGCCAGAAGGTTTTGAGATGATTCTCTTCTTATTTATCCTTCATTTTTTTAGTTTGCAACTTTCCTTTCCTCCAACTTTGTAGAAAGTTCAAATTGTCGCTTTTCACCGCCAAAAGCTTTGTTTCAATAAGTGTGAGTTGCTCCGAGGTGCTTAGGTCCTGGATACTATGGTGCAATGCAAGAGCTTCAGTTCGCGAGGCATCATGTATCCATATAGTATTTATAGATAAATTCTAGGTAGGTATATGTACAAACTAAAAATCTCAATTATATATATTGAAGTTTATAAGTAATCTAAAGAAGCTTCAAACTCAAATGCAAAATCTGTCAAAGGACAAACTTTGTCAAAATGTGGTTAACTAATCAAAGGTTCTTCCATGATGGTTCCAAACTCCATAGATCCTGCACTTCAACCAACAGTACTTCCATGACAGGAACATATTGATGGCTTGCAAATTGATGGTGAAGATGAAGATAAAGTCGATGGCAACAACAGTTTGGGTAACGTAGACGAAGTAGACAATGATGATGTTGAAACCGCATGTATGTTTCATCTTTGAAGTTTTGCAGATCAAGTTTCTTCCAAAATATCGGGTGTCATAAGAAGAATTTGGAGCTGATAACTCATGGGTCGTAGTAGGAAGACATGGAGGAGATGACTTGGAAAATGCAATGAAAAGTGGCAAGCCTCTGCCGTAACAATTAAGTCGATGTCTAGAAAATGTATAGGAAAAGAGTGAAGCTATACGCACACCTTTTATATTTCTAATCAACTTCTTGGTGGTTTGATTGAGTTTTCGGGCTATATGCCCTTATAGAAGGAATCTTCATGGGTTAAACGACCATATAGAAGGAATCGATATGATCAAACAACCGTTAAGAAGGAATAGTCATGTCTTAAATGTCATATTCAAGTGAATCGAGTAACGTAACATGAGAGGATGTACACTAGTAAAAAGGTATATATAAGGACTCTTTAACACTAGTAAAAAGATATATATAAGGACTCTTAAGAAGAAGTAAAGAATAAAGTTGTAAAGTTAAAGAATGAATAACTAACAATTAATAAAATTAAACAATATTAGTTTAGAAATAATATATTTCTCTATACCTAGATGCATTCTTTCTAAATATGATTGATTTTAATTTTTTTAAATGCTTAAACGTCCGCATTAAACCTCATAAACGCCAATATGTCCTAGATCAACTGGTTTAGGAGTAGGCACCCTATGACTTTCCAAAGTGAAGATCATGAGTTTGAGTCTCACTAGATGTAATATGTCCTAGTGGGTCAAGGGTTTTACTACAGTGGACCCCCTTACAATGGTGGGTGTGCCTAGTAATTGGCGTTGTTTGTGTTCGCGGACGTGGGTGGTCTTTCGTCAATGGGTTTACCCGGGTGACCGGACTTAAAGATTATTCGTTGACCGTTAAAAAAACCTCATAAACACGCAGCCCCACGTCCTCCCATATGGCTGTAAGCACCCATATACGACACCATGGTGTGCCTACTCAAGCTCTTCGGCGAGAGTAAACTGGATAGTCTAAAAGCCAAAAAAAGGATCACAGTAAGATTGTTTAAATAGTTCGAAGCTTGTTTGATAGCAACATGTTTACAAATCGAGTTAGTTCAGCTCAAAACATTTACAAAAAGCAAGCAAGCTTTGCTCAGCTTATTTAAACTTAAACTTGCTTGATTTTGACTTGAATTATTTATATTAATTATATATGTGTATACGTGTAATTGTTTATGAACGATGAAAGGTTTTGTTTAATCTATTTGTTATTTTATAATAATAATAATTACATAAATTTTAGTTTTTGTCTAAAATTTAACCAAAACATTAAATATTATATATTATTCACTTGCGAAACCTAAATCTACAAATGTTCAAATATTGGGTAGCTTGAAGCACGAAAACCTCACTCAAAATTGACCCGTGAACTAGCTTGACTCAGATCGTTTATAAATTAAGCAGAACCCAACTCTACTCATTTACAAAACAAACCAACTCTGACCTTTTTTTTTACAAACCAAGTCGGGTCGACTCGTAAACAACCCAGATCACGGTGACACCAACCGGATCCACCACCTAGGATCATGGTCGCATAGAGCCAGCTCGGTTGACCGTGACATGTCACCACAAGTCCCCATCATCGACCAATACAACAACTGCTTGTCTTCTTCTCTCCATTACGCCTGCAAATCACCACCATCCCCTTCACTACACACTCTTCTTAATTGTAATCAATCACACATCGATCCACCACTTCCATCACTCTCTCAAGATCTAGGGTTTCTCTTCACCTAAATGTAATGGATTCCACCAGCACCGACAACGGAACCAAAGAACGAGAACGAGAACGAGAACTCTCTCATGTGGTCGAATTATCAGCGTCCACCGAACGTTCCGATTCAGCTACCGAAGATCAGATAACGCCTCTTTTGGTTCAATCAGATAATAAGCCCAAAATCAACATATTCACTGTATCTTACCCTAGGCGTAAGGCTAATAAGGTATTCCAGAAACCCTAGGTTGTTAGCTTTTGTGGTGTCTCTGTTGGTCTTGATTGGTGATTGGTTGATATGAATTGTGTTACTGATAACAGGATCAGATTGCGAGGTTGATTGAAACAGAGGCGTCTCCGTTTACGCAGTTTGTCGGTTGGGTGTGGGGTGGATCTAGGTATTCGGGTTTGCTGTGTATGGTGTCGTCGTCTGTCATTTATTGTGTTATGGAAGTTCTTCTGGATGTTGCCTCTGGTTAGTGGTTTCTTTCTGTAATGGAGGTTTTAGTAAATTAGTAGAATTTACAATTACAATAGTTGTGTATGATGTTTAGTTATCTTTTGTTAAAAGTTCATTTAGGTTGCTTAGTTGTTATATGATATGGCAGGCAATCAAGGACACAAAGTGATCTAGATTCTAGTGTGATTCATCCATGTCATATTCTATCTCGAATTCTTTTCCTCGTGCATTTCTTTATTTTTATCTGGATTCTCTTTGAAAAGGTTGACAGGGAACTATACCAAACTGTTGTATGTTTTTCTCAAATCGTCCATGATCTCATGTAAATTTGTATACTGAGTTACTGGCATAACCAAACTTCATAAACTAAAGACCCACCATGTGCAGTGCTATTTGTTTTATTGCTCAAGTTTTTATGGGCTCATAGGTACCTGATAGTAGAAAATAAATAATGTGATAAGACCACCATGTGATAATAAATTAATAGTGTAGAAGAACAAAAATCTAAAAAATAAAAAGGTTTGTGTGCGTTGATGTATTCCAAAAATGAACATTTATTTTGAAATAGAAAGGATTTTAAGCCAAAGGTGATATCTTGATAGCCTAGTTCTAGGGTGTCTAAGTGAACACCAGAGTATGTGAACTTGGTAGTTATTCTGTCGGTTGTTTGCACATGCATTTGGTATTCTAAATGTACTGACCTTTATGGTGTTTTAACTTAATTGACTATAACATTTTTTTAAAAGCAAAGCCACCCAAACTTATCTATAGCATCATACTTCTTCTAGTTTGGCTACCAGTTGATTTGTCTTATCTTTTTGTAATGGCAGCTCAAGCAATTCCTCTTTTTGAGGTAGCATTTACAAGATGTGTAATTATCTCAATATTATCGCTTATGTGGTTAAGAAGAAGTGGAGAACCAATATTTGGACCTGCAAATGTCTGGAATCTTTTAGTTTCGAGGGCTCTTACTGGATGTGTGTCTTTGTTAGCTTTCATTTACTGGTAAGACTTGCTCCTTGGCTCCTGCACTTGCTGCAGTTGAAACATTAACCCTCATACATTGTGAATAACTGCTCGTATATCTAATTGGTCTTCTTGTTCATGGGTTCATTCTGTTTGTGTCAAATCATTTGTGCCTTTGTGCATTTATAGTTCACATTCAAATATGAAATCTATATGCTGCTATGCATATGGTGAATCACTACATTGTATGCTCTTTGTATTTTACTTTGTGATGGTATCATGATTGTACATCTCAGTCATTGGTGTTTTTTGGGTTTTTGCAAATCAAACTAGGCTTCTAGTTTTTTTAAATAACTGTGAATACATATAAAAGAATTTAGGGTCATAGCTGCTGGGGTTGTTCATAAACTCTTGAAATGAGCCGAGCTGCCCAAAGCGTAACTGTTCGGTTTTGTCGGTTAACAGTTTGAAAAACCACGTTTAACATTTCCTTTGACGGTTTGGAACTTGGAATTGTCCGTGTAAACTGGACTGGCTGTTTAACCTTTACTGTTATATTTTCTCTCTTTTGGAATATGCAGTTATGTATATGTATAATATTCATTAACCTTGTTTATTCTTTAATAAAAATATAATGCAGAATTCTTTGTCGTAACCTGCCAAATCGAATAGTGAACACCTCTAAATTATCTGCTTCAGTATGGCAAAAATTTTAACAGTGCCCATATAACTACTAACTAGTGAGAAGAAGCCATGGTGAAACGTTTTAGCATTTGTCCAGAAGTGTAATTATGTCTCTTAATCTCATGTTGAATTTTTTTTCAGTATTCAGAGACTACCTATGTCTCAAGCTATGATATTAAGCTTTACAACTCCACTAATGGCCTCGGTTGCAGCACGGTTCATTTTGCATGAAAAATTGAGCATTGCAGATGTAGCAGGTAGATAACAATTGTATTCATGAACATTTTGATTGTGTATAGTACTTCATACTTATATCAGAGAGTTATCTTCGTATATCTTTATATTTTTAAACAGTTTCAAATAATTATTTTCATGATTGATTCCTTTTCAGGTATTGCCTTCAGTTTCTTTGGGGTTCTTTTTCTACTTGGATCGCCTACCAGCATAGAAGGTACAGAAGTGAGTTAATAAATCAATATCAGTCTGTTATCTTTTGAGATATTCTTTCTCAATTAGATTCACAAGTAGGGCTGAGCATTAACAGGTTTAAACGGCTGAACCAGTAGACCAAACTGGCCCCAGCCCCTACGGCCCCGAAATGTAGTAGTTGGTCCAGTTTCAGTTTATGTTTTTAAGCATTTCTGGTTTCTGGTCTGGTTTAACAAGTTTTATTCTATGCAAATTTGCTGTCAAGAATCTTGTAAATTCATGAACTGTAATCACGTATTGAATACTTGAACTTCTTTAAGATATAGCATACCATTTTATGCATATTCTAGGCCTATCATGTCTGTTTTATGTGCAGGACTATCAGTGGAAGCTAAAACTCCAGGTGTGCGTGGATCGGGGCATGTTTTTGCAGTTTTGATTGGTTTAGTGTCATCATTGACTGGTGGAGCTAGTTACTGCTTGTTAAGGGCTGCAGCAAAGGCTTCTGACCAACCTGTGTAAGTATGGCTTCTCATTCTACTGTTTTCAGTGTTTGTTTCCAGGTTAAATCTCTTTTTATAAAATTATATTCATTCCACTTTCAGGGGTACTATATTTTCATTTGGTGCACTCTCTAGTGCTGTGGTAGCAATATGCATGATAACCACCCAAGTAAGACTGTCGTTTGTTGATATCAGTTCTATGGAATTCGATTTATACTTGAATGCGGTCAGTTGTTTCATAATCGAGATAAATGTCATCTCCTTGTAATCCTCACAAAATGGTAACATGAAAAGTTCCACAAGCATTATTAAAAATAAATAAATATTATATTGAATTGTTTTCTCAAAACATGTCTAGTACTCCCTCCTTGCCAATAAGCAGTCAATCAAACCCGTAAAACCAGTATCTATATCATTTTTTGTTCATTTCTGGAGCTGAACATTTATATTTAGTGTTCATTAACATATGTATTTGTTATTTTCTTCCAGGATTTTGTGCTGCCTAGCTTCTATTCTTTCATTCTTATGATTTTTCTCAGCATTTTGGCCTTTTTTGCTGAGGTGAGCTCCTTAATTTAGCCATATCAGTTTACTCAAATAAGATACAGTAGGTACACACTTGAAGATTTATGTTTGGTGTGTTATAGTGATCATGTACTAGTTTTGTTTAAATATAATTAAAAAAACAATATTTTGCTACAGTTATTTCTGGCACGTGGGCTTCAGCTTGAGAAAACCAGCAAAGTTGCAAATATTCAATACCTTGAGGTAACTTCTCTTGCTGCTTCTTGTTTAAACATCATGCTCATGTTAGGCAAATTTGGTTTTAATATTATGAAACTGTTACTTTTTTTTATCTTTCCATGTTAAAAAATGTATGCAAATTGTCATAATAAAGTACCAACCCCATGACATCAAAGATTTTTTAGAAGTGATGGAAGATGGTTCCCGAAGTTTTTCTTTTTTCCTTTTTTCCTTTTTTCTTACTTTTTGTGTCAAGTTAACGAGAATGTCAAAATCATAAGTGAGGCGTTAGGAAATTCATAAAGAATAATAGAAATTGCTCTTCAGAAAGTTTTAAAAACATAAAGAACCTCATATTGATGGATAAAAAGGTGCATATTACACCCTCTTCTGGTATTGTGTTCACCTTTAAGAGCTTCTGGAGTAAGTGCTAGGATCCATAATCTCACATCTTGTAACAGATGAAAAATCACATGCAAACCTAAGATTAAGCCTGGCAAAACAGGGCGCTTGAGTGAGTTAAGGGTCAAAACAAGTCCCAAAAAGTATAAATTTTTGCTTTTTATTTCATCTTCTGAAATTTTAAACATGTCAAGATGGTTAGCACCTATTATAAGAAGATGCTTTGCATAAAGACACACGTCCTTATTTGGACCAGAAAAAGCAGTTATACGACTATGTTGATTAACATAACACACAAGCTTGAATTGTATCGTAATATATTGCTTTCAGGTTGCATTATACCAGTTATGGGGCATGGGATCATTGCGGGTCGCTCTGTCATTTGGTAAAGTAATTGGATGTTTTCTTGTATTTGTTTCAGCTTGTTGTACCGTGTATTTTGGACCAGAAAAAGAAATGGAGTAACATGTGCCTGGCCTCTTCATTTGTTCAGGCATGCACCCATTTCTGTTTTTGCATTCCAACATGTAATTTTGAAACCTTTTTGTTTAATTTAAATGTTATAATTTTCGATAAACAAAATTGCCATACTCGCTAAAGTTCTTAACTATCATTTTTGAGTTATATCCACATGTCGATATTATTAAACCAATCAGCTTTTACCATTTTATCGGTTTAAGTTTGTTAAATCTTATGAATTTTATAGTTGTATTGTACTAGTTGTACAATTTGAGTCTTTTTTTATGGTGTTTACAATTTTTACAACATACATCGTATCTTCAACACTTAGATTTTGGCAAAAGACATACGTATTTGATTAGAAACCTTCATGTTTGATGAAGTACACATGGAATTGACTGAAATCCAATATGATTTGAATTGTTTAATTTACTACTTTGCAAAATTTACTTCACAAGACAAATCAATGTTTAACTGATATTTTTTCTCAATATATGTAAAGCATGTTTGTTTGATAAAAGTTTGTGTTCGATAAAAATACATGTAGACTTGTTGATCACTGATTTTGACTGTATAAGATACCCAACCATGAAACATGAGTCGATTATCAGACACCATCATGACAAACAAAATGATAAAGATAGACATCAACATGTTCCGTCTATTCCTCAGAAGATAAACAAAATACAACTAATATGACGAAGGGTCATCTGGCTCCTCCTCTGCCACGACCTGTCGAGCCTCCTCCACTTGAGACTCACGTAAGTGCTCGTATGGTCGTAGAATAGGTGGAGGGGGGGGGGGGGGTATCTCTTGTACCCTACACCAATCATCAAGAACCTTCATCGACCATCGATGCATATCATGCATCTCTTCAAGTAGATGTAGTGACTCAGCGATGAAGTCAGCAGTCAACGGGGGCTGTTTAACAATAGTCCTCGATGGTGGCAATGGGTGTGCACCTTGCTGTTGCTTCTTAGCCTCTCCCTCGTCCACCAAAAAGCCCACATTTTCGGATTTGACCGGCGATGCATGATTTGAACTTGAACTTTGACCTTGGGTTGCTTTGTTCCGTTTAATTGGTCGTACGAGCTTTTCTTCATCTAGCAAAGCATTCGCATTTAGATCATAAAAGCACTGAAACTTAGATCCCGCCGGACTATCATCAACCTCATTTGGTGATGCCGGTTTTGTTTTCTTCATGAGTCCATTTCCTTGCATTCTGAACCGACGAACCGTATCCTACTACTAATATTTATGACTGATTAACAAATAGTGAGAGATCACGAAAAGGTCAGTATATATCATTACCTATATACAATGTAAATGGTAAAGTTGGTAATAATGTAAGATAATCTAAATAGTGAAGTTAAAAAATAGAAATAATGTAAAAAATGTTAAAACATTACTAAACAGATTGTTTGATTGTTGGGAGTGTCTAAAGGTGACATGAAAATGTTCAAAACTTTACCAAAGGATTATTTCCACCAGTAAAATCTGTATGTGTTGTTTGGGTTAATGTCAGCCCTTTAAATTTTCTTTGTTTTCAGTATTTTCAACACTACGACGTGTATAATAAATTTCGATACTTACTACGAGGAAAAATTCAGAAGCCTGTGTAAAAATTTAGGATGTTAATTTATAATTTCAGGAGCCTGTGGAAAAATTCAAGAGCATGTGTAAAAATTTAGGATGTTAATTTACAAGGAAAAATTCAAGAGTGTCAGAAAAGGATTATGCGTCCCCTATAGGACTATATGACCCCTTATACGATGCGTATCGAGTTATATGACAAGTATAAAAATTTAGGATGATAATTTATAATTTTAAAATGTTTATATATCCGGTACTTTAGAAAATGCCAACTAACCAGTAAATTACACTTTAGAATCGCACTATCAGACGGAAACAAACTTTTCAATAACATTTAAATGAAAATGTAAAATAAAACAAAAAGAAAAAAACATATATTTAAAAAGCATCAAATTCATAAGCACACCATTTAAATTCATAATTCACAGCAAAGTCTTTGAATCTATTATAAACTCAGATAAATTCAAATGCTACAACCAATCAGAAGAGATAATCAATGATTTCGTTACGATTTACGACTGGTAGATGACAAGAAGAGTTGTAGCAATGTGAAGGAGATGAACCATCAAAAACCCTAATTTAGGTATACAGATAACATTTTGTAAAAGCGAAGGGTTGATAAAGGGGGAGACGATGAGTTTTTATATATAATCCTAATTTTAGTGAATCTATATTATATAAAAAAGAGATATTAATGCTAATGAGTGAATCAATATCAATTTGAGATAGACCATCAATGTAAAACATGTGTTAAACAACTGTTATTTGTGTTACACGAGATATTAGAGGCACCTTTATGTGATTATATACGATACTGTTGTAAATCGAATTTTCTATTTCAAAGTATTCATCGTAGGTTTTTGATATATTCGTTAGTGTATTTTTTGTGTTATATTATGAGTGGCAGAGTGAAAATATTATTATTTTTCGTGTAATATATAAATGAATAAAAAATATTAAATAAAAAATATATTTACAATATGATATAATTCACGTGTATAATAAAAGATCAAATGCCAAGGCAAAAAGATGTTAATTGGATGAGATTACTATATTTAATATCAGTACTATGTAAAAACAAACATGAAACATGTGTCATGAAATATGAAATTGTTAGGTGTCCACACTTCACGCGATAAATGATCATTATTAAATTAATATGTTAACTACACTTCGGTTAACCACCGGTTATGGTTAATTTGCGGACAACTTCGGTTAATTGACCAATGTATTTAACATATGCTTTCAAACCAAAATATTAACTAATAAATTATTGTTATGCTAAGTTTGGATCAATTTTATAATGGTGTGCACGGTATGGTTTGTTTTTCAAGTATTACTAAAACCGAAACCGAAGTCAGGGCATGCATACAACAATGTGTGCGCCCATTTTGTATCGCTTCTGTTTGTTTATGATGTTTCTTCAATACATAACAAAATCCACTATGCAAATATATTTTTATAAATGAGAATTAAAAGGATGAAAATATAAAATTATAGTAAAATCACGAGGAGTATTGTATATTTATTATACATTAATGACATTTCGTTCAGTGCGGTTGATGCAGTTAATTTGCACATCAAAACCGAAACCGAACCGCAATGTGTGGTTAATCGGTTAATTGTTCGGTTCGGTTAATGCGGTTAGGGTTGGGTTAAATCGGTTATTTGCTCACCCCTAATAATTAATACATCTGAACCATTAAAAGACTAATTCGGATTCCGCCACACAACCCCTTAGTATCGCTTTATTCTTGTACAAACGTACGAGGAAGTAATAACTAATAAGCTGTTGGCTAAAACATTGGAGGACTACAAACGGAAAGTGAGTGATAGTACAGGGACTACACCACTACTTTTATATAAATCTCAACAATAATAATATTATTTATTATTCGATGGTGCGGTTAAACATTGTTTTCCGATCGTCAACCACCACTACAACTCATCTTCCAATTTCAAAATTCAAAGCGCCGGCGAAGGTCACCGTCACAAAGATCACACAACAAAGTGTTAATCAACTGTTTGATTAATCAAATCTGCAAAACAACAAGTTATTATAGCTCAAAATGACGTCGATTCAGGGAAGTGACGGTGGTTGGGTGGGGAAAAAGCCTCTCCGGCGACTTGGTGGCATGTCCGACGCCCTCTCCATTGCTTCTGACCTTGGGTTTACCGTCGCTCCGCCTCCTTCTCAGGTCAATTTTGATCTATGTGATGTTATTAGTATATCGTGTGGTTTTATTGTTTAGTTGGGGATTCTAGGGTTTAGGTATGCGCAATGCAAATAAAGGTGAAGTGGTGGTTATTATTAGTTGTTTTCTGCTTTGTTAGGCTCATACTTAGGGTTTTTGCAAAAGTCATTAGGATGAGACTTGAGAGCCATGTTTTATTTATTTTAAGATTTTGATTGTGGGCTTTGACGTATTTCATGTTAAATTGTGTAAAGGATTGTGCACTGCATTGTGGCGTATGTGGTCTCCTTTATGTTTGATAATTTAGGAAACTAGGAATGGTCAAAGAGTTTTAATTCTCAGTTTTTTGCAAGATGTGGATCTGAGGTTGCAAGAGGATCTTTTACCTTCTTCACAAAACACAGTAGTTTGGTGTAATTGGGAAGCATGTTGATATTTTGGCAATGTTTTGGGTTTGTATATATTGAAATAAAGAAATTAAGAGGGACTGAGGGAGTGGCTGCCAAGTTGTTGCTTATACTCGATTGTGTTCTTTACTCACAAATGATTGATGTCAGTGGGTTGTAATAAGACTAATAAGGAGAAATTAACGAGATCTCAATGCATAGTGCTTTGACTAACATGCTCCTGAAGTGTTATTGGACTACTTTATTGAAAAGAGACTAGTTCAAAAAATGCACATATAGATCCTAAAAGCATAATTTTGACACTCCTCCTTGTTTTGGGACCTGCAAACTCTAAGTTTGTCTTTGAGAAAAACTGATTTTTGCTGATGGTTAAAAGCTTTGTGAACATGTCAACAAGCTGCTCTCCACTCTTGCAGTAGACAACCTCCCAAGTTTGGTATTTTCTATCATAAACAACTTGCATTTTTCCATTTGGAGTCTTCAAGAGCTTTAAAAAAACTTAGCAGGTTCACTATCAACAATATTGCATCTTTGATATATGTCAATGAGTGATCAAATGCTCTCTGACTGGTCATACTCTCTTTCATAAATCTGTGAGTTTGCTGGTTGTGTCTGTGATAGGTTCATCCTCTGCTATTTCATCTAGCAATTGGCTCGTAATTAGTGCAATGATCTTTGGGACTTCTTATTTCCACTCTTAATTTTTCATGAAAGACTTTATGACCCTTTAAAGCTGCATTAATAACAAGATCTCAAAGCATAGTGCTTTGACTAGTGAAAAGTAGGACTACCAAATTGAATAAAGACCATTAAAAAAATACATCTGCAGATCCTAGAATCATAATTTTAACAAAGCAGACACATGGACTAACCCGCAGTCAACAGCATACGTGTAATTTCCAAAATATATAAGAATAGGGATGCCTTACATTCTGGACTTGTAGTTTTACATCAGCTGTCATTGTTCATTGATCCTTGATTCATCTCTCATCATTAAGACTTTTACTGTGGGAGATCCAAAACTGTATGTTGCTTTCACTTGCTAAAGTCGAATGAATGTGAGCGCTTTAGCCATTTCTTATGTTTGATACTAATGTTTGGTAAATACAATCTCTAAGTGTTTGAATGTTAGAAAACTATAGCTTTGCAATGGTAATGGTGAGACATACAACTGCCAGAAACCAAAGTTCATGGTCCGTCAAATCATAGAATCACAGTGGTTAACTGGTTATGCATTTGATAGAAGTTATGTAGATGATGGTGGTTTGTCGTTTGATACTATTACCAACGCTCTCTTATTTAGTTAAATTTCAGACTGCTCACTTTTCCCATTGTGTTTGTTCTCTGTTTAGGAAGACTTGCAAAATTCATCTGCCGGTGGTGAAAAGGGTGATGATTTAATACGAGTCTTGAGGGAGCTTACCTCTGTACAAAGAAAAATTGCAGATTTGCAGGTTGAACTTCAAGGTCGCAAGGTGAAGTTGTCAATCCTCGGCTCTCCTTTTTGTTGCATTTTTTCATCTGAGTGATTGTGAGTTATATGCTGGGAAAAGGAGGATTCAAAATAAGGACTTCACTTTCTTTTGCTTCCATTTCTGCATACTGTATAGTTGTTTAAATCTATTACTTCATTCTGCTCACTTTGTAGTTGTTTAAATTGTTGATATAATTTTATAGATGATGTTGGAACATCATATTATTGGATGTCTTATTGTGCTTTTAAAGTGAAATCTAATGTTTTCTTGAGATTCTATCTGTTGACTCTTGGGACCAAAATATGTAAATCATATCATTTGTGTTTTCTTTTCAGGAAGATAAGAATGTTGCTCACTTGACACATGTGAGTGAGATGGAAAAGAAGATAGAAACTTTAGCAAGGATCACTACTATATTGAAAGATGTTATCCAGAATAAGGTAATACAGTTGGTGCTATAACTCCATTATTTAGTAGCTCCTTAAGTGGAGTTGATGTTTTGGAGGAATTTTTTTTAAACTAGATAATTCCCTAAGATTCTTCATTGACATTTTGGTACTAAATTGTGGAATGCAACTTTCTATGGATTTTATAGTTTCAAAATCAAATCACTGTAAAAGCAACTGTGAACCTTCAAGGGGTGGTGGTTAACATCTGATTCCCCTCTAGCAGAGGTCTCAGATTCTAATCTAGCTTCCACTAGTTAATGGTTTCCTACCTTAACTTCTTGAATGCCATCCGCCCGCGTAAGCTGCGCTTTACGTAGTCCACACTAGTTAGTAGGGTCTTGATGGATTGCATGTCTTTTTCCAAACTGGTTATCATGGTTACCAATGAAAAAGCCAATTGGCATCGTGTTCTCATCCATTCTTTATTTAATTTGCAGGACCGTATTATAGCCCGCCTACAACAGCCATATTCATTAGATTGTATTCCTGTGGAAGCAGAGTATCAGGTTTGTTGTCACACTTGCAAAAATCTGATTTCTTGCATTTTATATCAGACATAACGCATAAGAATCGACTGAAATTCTAGCCTTATTTCCGTGCTCAGCATCTTCTTTGTTAATATATTGCAACATTTAATAGTCATCAATATGATAAATTGCTAATCGTTTTCACATTGGATTTACAGAAACAATTCTCAGAACTATTGATGAAGGCTGCCAGTGATTATGGTCTTCTAACATCATCTGTTGCAGATTTCCAGTGGACTCAAAACTTTAAAGAGCCACCGTCAGTATGGGGGGTATGTCTATGACAAAATAATTGTTTCTCTAAGTTCCATTTTTCATCCCTCTAGTGTTTCAAAAGTTCTGGATTATGTCCCTAGAAGGTTTTTATTGCACGATTTAAGTTCCTGAAATTGATATCCTTAATCCAGCTGCAAATTACTATATCACCCTTCTCATCTTCTAGAAGATAAAAAGCACGACTTAAACTTGTTTACATATGCAGGAGATGCTTCGGCCAATTCCTGTGGCGTTAGCATCCTGTACAAGGTATTTTGAAGCAATGACGGCGATGAGAGAATCTTTTGCAACCCTTCAAAAACTGCGGTTAGGACCCTCTGACTCGCGGTTGAACATGACAGGTGGCAGCTCCGATTGTGTCACTCCTCCACCCTGGGGTAAAGAATCAAGCTTTGATGATTTGGCTCTTACAACCTCAACTAATGACGGAAGCAGTAGCGATTTGGATGGTATGAACAACCGAAGATTATCATGGCCTTTGGAAAGACAAATGGTTTATAACTGTTTTTGGGTTTATGTTATGGTAAATCAGTGGTTTTGCTTGTTGGTTGTGTGGTGTGTTTGTGTAATTTCTACCATGTTTGATGAGTAGAAAGGCTTGATGAATGTGAGATTGAGATACGGTGTTGGTGTTGAATTTTCAAAAACATACGTTCTAATATATTAATAGCAAATGAATTGTTTATTTGATCACTGAATTATCTTAAAATAGTTAAACCGAGGCGTTTCCACTATTTAAATAAAATTCTTGCATTTTATATATAAACTAGTGTAAAAGCTTGCATTACGACGTGAGAACTATATCGTCTAAAAAGCTAACTTCAAAATGTTATTGCCAACCTGCGTGTTGAAGGTATAAACTACAAAAATAGTAAAACTTCATGAAAAATACAAAAATTGCGAACTTGTATTTGACGGCTCGTACATTTTTATTTGGGAAAATGTCACAGAATAGTAATCAAGTTTCAAAAGTGTTCTAATTTAGTCACTCATATATGTTTTTCTCAAATTGGACCATCAAACGATCAAATCGAGTCATTACCAAATTTTATTATGACAAGACAGTAATGATGGAAAAGACGTGGGAATCAGAATATTCAATATATAAATTTATATTAAAAATAAAAAAAAACATATTAATTATGAAAAAAATAAAAAAGTACCTAAAATTTACATCAACGTTCCATATCAACATCAAAAGATAGAAAAAAATATTTTCTAACTGAATTTAAAAGTATAACATGCTAAAAAATATGTTATGACTTTTAATTTGTATAAGATATAAAAACTGAGTGACGTAATTGGAACACTTTTAAAACTTGAGTTGCCGAATTAAAATACTTTTAAAAGTTAGTTACTATTTTACAAAGTTACCCATTTGTGTTTTGATAACTTGTATATTATTATGTGTAAGAAAACACACAAAAAGAGAAAGAAGAGCCATATGTGCATTAGTTAGTAGTATGCTACGCTTGAGCTTACCTATATGGTCTTTAAGTAGAACTATAAATATAGTTTTTAGTTTTTCACTAGTATTAAGCCCCCGTGTTCCAGCGGGGGACATAAAACCAAACAAGTAACACCAATTTAACACCATCAACAAAAACCATCAACAAAGACCACCAACACTAGAAAAATTCGTATTAATAAAATAAATAAAAATAGGGAAAAATAAAACCAAACGGAAAGTAAACCTAAAAAGGTTGAACCCCACACGTGAAACGTAAAACATTAAAAACAATAACTAATTCGATCTAAGACTGCGCATTGTAAAGGGGTCATTACATTTGAAAAAGGTAAGAGTAAATGTGTTAAATCACATACGCACGGCATGTTAACTCGTTAATTTATACAGAAACGTAAAATGAAAATTTTGTAAAAAATGTAAAAATATTGGGTTAAAACTTAAAAGTAAAAAATTATTTATAAAAAAAACAAAAGTGGATGCAACCCACTAATGCTTATGTACAACTCACAATGCACAATAAATTAATAATTAGTAATATATATATATAATAAATGAAGTCTGGCCAATTATTAGTATAACTATTTAAACCAAATGTACCACTCTAAACTTGATAATTAGTATAATATAAATTTTGGAAACAAAATCTCAAGTGCATTTTGACCACAAAAGAGTAAGTATTCTCAATTTGATCATAAAACTTTCATTCTAAATTTTTTTGATTAGTTTTAACCTTTCAGCTTTAGAATTATCTTCTATTAAGGTTATGTTTATCATTGCATTTGCGTTTGTATCTAGGCTCGTTAACGCTCACTTATACCATGGAGCACACTTTCGTGTTTTACGGGGATTATTGTCACTTTTGCGACCGAGTACGACTTTTATGACGGAGTACAGCTTCGGGTTTTATGATGGAGTGACTCATTTTTATGACTGAGTGCGCTTTAGAGTTTTCAAGCGCAGTGACTGCCGTTTTGACGTGTTTTCTTTTTCGTGTTCATGACTTTTGTTTCTATGGACAACACGGCTTCAGGTTGCGCCTAAGATTTTTGAGGTTTTTTTAATAGTTTTTATGGATTTTTAAGGGTTTAGGCATTGTTATGACGAAGTTTGCAGTAGGGTTTCTTGTAGCCTTAGGGTTTAAGTTAGAATGACCATTAATATTTACTAGGCAAATTGGATTTTAATAATTCAAACTATAATCTATTGGCCGATAATAATTCATACTATCAAATTGATAATAATCCAAACTTTTAGTTTTGTTACCAATCACAATTTTAGTAGCATAATTTTATTGATTTACACTTAATTTTCACTCGTTTTTCATGTCATTTTATTATGTGTCTCTTTATTTATTCACAATCACCATCATAAGTAAAATCAAATGAAAATCAAGTGTAAACAAATAAATAGTTATATAAATAGGATTGCTCTTGACAACAAAACTAAAAGTTGGGATTATTATCGGCCAATTAAATATTATGGATTATTAACGGCCAATAAATGATAGTTTGGATTATTAAAATCCAATTTGCCTATTTATTATCATGCCCCGGCACGACACATGGGAAGGAAAACCTAGTTACCCCTTCAAAAATAGATTTTGGAAATTCCGGGTGTGATTTGTAGAGGGCACATACTGGGTTATTGCCGCAAATCGCTTCGGGGTGAAACCCTCTATGTTTTCTATCATTTTTGGTCAAAAACATGTTTATCTTACATCCTGTTTGGGTTAGAAACACATGACCTCATGCTCAGACTACAAATAATGAACTTGTAAATTTGCACGAGACTATTACTGATATAAACATAGTAATCTTATTTAGTGTAATGAACACATTTTACATAATAAATTTAGTTATCGCAAAATCAACTTTATAATATATGTTATGCTCTGTATAAATGTATAGTTATAATTTATAAAAAGGAATCATGTGTACATAAACCTACTAGAAGGGTGTTCGCGCAATGCGACAGAACAACATATTACATTCAACACATGTTTTTAATTTTTGCTATTCTTTTAGTAATTTTACAAAAACTTATTATATTTTTTCTAAACTAAAACTTAAAACACTAAATAAATATATTTTACATGACAACTTGTACATTTACGCATTAACTTATTGTATCTTACAAAATACAAATCGTTTCACCAAAAAATTTACACCAAAACGTTAAAAAATACATATTTACAATTATAGTATCAAATTTCTTTTAAACATGATAGATTAAAAGATATAAAAGAAATCTTAAAACAAATAAAGTTTTTTTTTGTTTATATGAGTAAATAATGTAATATTTTATGTAACTTACAATAAATATAAGATTGTTATGTAACTAATTGTAAAGGATGGTAATTTATAAATAATGTTAAAAATACAAATATAGCTTGTAATGGTATCTTAATCACAAGCCAATCTTGAGTAACAAAAAAAATTACCAAGCTGAACTCAAGTTCTAGATATTGAGATCCAAACAAGCTAAGCTCGAGCAGTGTAACCTAAGCCATCAAAACTCGAGCTTAGTTTTTACACAGAACAGCATTACAAGTACTAGATTAAATTGGGTGTTACTAATCAAAAGTTTTTTTGGTTGTTATGTTGTCATACAACAAAATCTTCTTCGCTCGTAAAACCAAACCAACAACACTCCAAATCTGCAACCCCAAAAAAACATTCTGAATGACAATACATTCTCTTTGCTTGAAAAACAAAAGTATCCGACTCTCAACGATAAAGCAACCAAACAATCTATTAAACCTAAAGTTCAAAACATGATATCTCGACACCCACATCATCATTCTAATTCATCCTCCTGATCAGCTCATTGATGTAATTTTCACGGTTGCCAGCATCTCCACCTTCAACATAATGGTTTCTTTTCTTCTTCAAACCACCTAAAGGTGCCTTCAGTTTGAATGGCCACAGGAAGTTGTTGGCTTCTTTGAAATGAGGGCCAGCAGTCAAAATCTCGTGAATGAGATCTTCAACACAGATGATACCAAATTTTCCAAGACCCTATTGTCCAAGAAGCCAATTCAGTTGATGACTATTTTGCAGAGATTAAGAATTATGACGAACACATAAATAATACAAACCTGTTCGACAATTGAGTTGTCAGTCAAGGGGATTCTTTGTTTGTTAAGTTTTCCATATCCTCTCTTGTAGATCAACTCCCTCACGCTCTTCAGGTTCGGGTAACTAGAAAAGATCATTATGTTAATAAAAGAAAATACAAAGATTAAGACTTGAAATTTGTTACAGGTGTACAAGTAGATACCCGTAAGTAACATATGGCTCAACCCTGTGTAGCATGTTCAACGTGGCTTTGTTCACTTTCAAGAACACACCATTGAATATCTGGTTAATAATAACAGAAACACAACAGTTAGAAGAAAATAATTGTCAATATACTACAGCGTAAAAAGAATTTTGGTTTTCCAACAGCTTTAAATATAAGGTTCTGGCAATAAAATTGATGATATAAGATAACAACAGCATGGTGATCTATTTTGTTTAAAAGAAATAACCCAAAGCTACATAAGCCAATTCAACTTTTATTAAGTAAATTAAAGCCTAGATATTTAACATAATTAGAGGTGATAACCATATAAAAACAATTCAAACTACTTAACAGGATAGTTCATGTTTTTGTAAAGTCAAACTGTTCCAACCAAGAAATCAAATGTGTCGGTACAAATAATTTCTTTTTGGTATAACTAAAATAAACCAAATCAAACCACAAATTATTATGCTCACTGTCAATAAATCATAATTCAACTGATATGTAACATATAAAAATATAAATATAAAATTCTATTTCTTAAGGTTTATGGACCAAACAACTACCTCTGTTCACCTATTCGGGCAAAAAGACCCGTTTGTTTTCAAGATGGTGTAAAACCAGAATGCAAAAGCACATAACTTTAAAAAAACCAGTGAAGCAAATAGTACCAAGACACAAATTCAAGATTCTAGAACAATCATTTCATATAATGCACCCAATACTATGCACAAAGATCACATGTAATCCGTAGAATATATGTTCAACTGAATCAGAAAACAACAAGATTGAACCAAAAGCCATAGTAAATCACCTGTCTCAGACGCAGAAGCTGCAAAATCTTCTTAGACTTGGGGTCCATGGCATTGATACTAAATTTTTCAAAATGAATTTTTACAACAGATAACAAAAACACACATAATGTAATCCAACCATAAATATGAAAACCAAAAACAAAAACAACACTCACCCTCGAATACGAATAATGAACAACATCTTCGCCTCCGGGTTCACATAAAACCCACCTTTCAACCTAGCCTCACGCTTCAGCTGAATTAACTCCTTCTCCTGAAGGAAAACAAACAACCACAAATGTCAAATCCCCAACAAACAAACTAAACAATAACAATAACAATAACAACAATAATAAATGAATGATATGATACCTGAGCCTCATACTCTTTGCTATACTGCTTAGCCCTGTTATAAATCAACTTCCTGTTGGCAGCATTCTTCTTCTTCAACTCTTCGGCCTCTTGCTTCTTCGCAAGAGCCCATTCTTCGTTCCTCTTCTGCTTCTTCAACACAGATTCTGGAACAATCGATCCTCCCTTGGCAACTTCAGCCATTTCGTCGATCTAAACACACAACTTGTTAATCGTAAGATCCGGAGTTTGTGAGTAATTAACAACAGAATTTATATGTGATTATAATTGATGAGATCAAGTGATTAGGGTTTACAGAAGCATACCTATTGGAGGCGACGTGGGGTTATGGATATCTGTTGTGGTTATAGGGTGAAGGGGAAACGAGGGATTAGGGTTTTGTAGGATGTGTGTTGAAAACCAAATTTGTTGATGTTATTCTTGGGTTTAAGCTAGCCCAATGGGCTTTTTCATACTACTTAACTGCTTGTCGTTTTAATTCTTGAAATAGAGCCTGTTTGAAGAACTTAGTGGGCTTTGGTAGAAAAAAATGAACCAAATGGCTTGTGTTCTGGCTTTTAAAAATTTTGAATAGGCGATTAGTTAAAAATCCATCGATTTAACTATTTATTTAAGGGTAAAATTCTTGAATCGTAAATGTAAGGAATGGAGTAAATTATGTTTATTGTGCCTGTGGGTTGGCTAGAGTCATCATTTTCATTACGTTTAATTTTGTTTTATGGATATTGTGGTTTATAATTTCCATCATTTCAAACAAACTCACTATTACTTAAAGGGTATTTTGAACTTTTAATTGAGGTACATTTATTTATTGATACAAACTTACAAAAGGTACAAGGTATTAATACATATAGTAAAAAAGTTGGATTGGAGTTCACGGAGAAACTTAGTCTAGTGAATATGAATAATTGCACATATTCACAACTGTCTATTAAGTAATACTTTGAGACCGAGGATACACGCAATATTATAATGAACTCACATTTATTTTTTTAATATCAATCTAATCTATCGATAAGTTTTAAATCAATTGGTTTACGAGAAGACACCATATGACTTTTTAAAGTAGAGGTCATGGCCTCATGAATTGGAAACTTACTGAGTGCAATATGTTTTAAGTGAGTCAAATGTTTTATCATAATCGGTCTTTGGTTGGTGGGTTTCCCTTAGAATGGTGAGCGAGTTGGGTCACCAACATTGTCTATGTTCGCGGACATGGTGGCCTTTTGACAATAACCTAGATGACCGGACTTAAAAATTATTTGTTGGCCACTCAAAAAAATATATCAATCTAATCTATTTTTAATTATATATTTATATATTAAGGAAAGATTCAAATATAAATTTTTTTAAAACTAAAAAGTGTAAGAATAATTAAGATGCTAACAGTGTTCTTTTTAATCAAAATTAAATTGGTGGCAAATTTGGTAATCTTCCCGCTTCTCAAATTCCCTCTTCTTTTTAAATATTCATAACTTTTACATAAGATTTTTTTTAAATCTCTATAAAAACAAGCATTTTTAATCTCTAAAACACGTTTAGTGTTAAAAAAAAAGCTTTCTAAACTCGTTATGTAATTTTGTTAGATCATTGTGTAATCTTTAATGATTACACAATATGATAAATACACAATTAACTTAAAACATAAAAAGTTTACATTTTTATTATTGTGTTATTCGAAAACTATCATTTTGAAAACACAATACATAACACAATGGTTAATATTATACACAATGGGTAACACAATAACAAGTACTAGACTTAATGATTAGTAATAGATATAATTAGCGGTTTGACGAGATTTATAAAATAACATACTCAGGATTACATAATGAGTTGAAAAACTTAAAAAATTACATTTTTAGCATTGTGTTATTTGAAGATCATAATTCTAAAAAAAACACAATGTATAATACAATAGTCAACATTATATATAATGGATAACACTAGGGGGTGTTTGTTTTCTTAGAAAAGTTCTTTCTTACCTCTTTTGTTTTTGCTGCTAGAACACGTATAGACGTTGAGGTCTGCAGAGTGTTTGTTTTTAGAAGATTTTTTAATAAAAAAATGTCTGGGTGAGGTCTACATGGGCAGACTTAGCATAACCATTTTTAAAATCTTCTAAAATGGTTAATATTAATCACTATGATCAGATTAATATTATATAACAACCTGATATTACACAATGAGTTGATAAATATCATACAATGAGCTGATAAATATTATACAATGAACTGACGAATATTACACAATGATCTGAAACTTCATAAGAAAAACTTCAATTTTTATGCATCAAAATTATAAGCGTTTCAAATATAAAAAAACACTTGTTTTATGGTGTAATTTTATTTGAAAAATAATATTGTATGTAAAATTTATGAGCGTTTATAAAAAATGTGAAACTTGAAAATGTGATTATGACTACAAATATCTCTGACCTACCATTTAAAGTTTTAATTATTTACCCATTGTATTTTCTTAGCTTTTGGAGCTAATATCTAATGCATAATAAAACCTCTTGTCTTTTTTAGTTTTTCATACTTTTTACAATAACCCATACTATACATTATTATCAATGTGGATGTTAGTTATATTTTTAGGCAATAATTATCATATATTTAAAGTATATTTTGACATATATTTTATATTCCTTGCATATATTTTTCGTTTATTTTATATAATTTTTGTTTTGGTGGGATTGAATATTCTCTGGTGTGTCTCGGTTGTTTTTATAGGTTCGATGCGATCAGAAGAAAAGAAAGGCTTGTGAAAACAATTAAAATATTATTAAAGAAAATCCTGAAATTTAAGGAGTACAGAAGAATTCTTAAACTTCAAGAATTTTTGTTAGAGATGATTATTACCAGATTTTTTTTATAAATATAAGAAACTAAAAATCTTAAAAGGAGGACCTGAGAATTAAATGATTTGTATAAACAGAAGAGGAAGGGAAGATAAAAAAATGACATCTTGGAGAATCAATTCTTTCGAGGAACACCTTGGGTGACGGCTGGAGCAAGATATGAATAAATCATTCACACAGTGTCTTCGAATTATTCAAATGATAATTATAAATAACTAGTTGTAACCCGCGCTTCGCGACGGGTTTAGTTGCTTTTAGCTAGAGATGTAACAAAAAGATACAAAATGCTTGTTTCCAATAACTTGCGCTCTTCTGTATAAGCCCGAGTTTCCAAGAAGCATGTTTGATTTGTTTTTTAACTTTTGACATATTTAAGGTCTATAGGATTTTTTGTGAAATTCTAGTTAAAATCATTTTTCTACCCTTAAATAGACACATGTTTTTGTTATTTTGTTAAATAATTGTTTCATTCAAAATGTCATTTCTTGGGGCAATAGATAGTTGGTTACCCAAACTATTGTTTACGTGAAGTCTAATTACACTATATATTCATTACATGATAGCTCTTGTGCAAGTTAAAAGAACTGTTGGTGTGCTAAAAAGTGGCATTTTCGAAGCTGGTGTGCTAAAGAGTGGCATTTTCGAAGCTGGTGTCACATTGGTTGCGGGTACGGTTGATGCTAGAAGTATAAGTATAGAAAAATGAATTAGTTCATTTATAATGAGCTAACATCCATTTTTAGGTATTTAAATTGTTTACTTACCTTAAGGGACATCATCTATTAAATAGCTTTTGCAATTGAAAGTGTTGATTCTTGTAACATCGACTTTAATTTGTTCGACACTTGATGAAAAATGTAGTGTAAATCCAGTGTGACTACGACTGCTGAATTGTAGCTTAAACAATTTTGTATAAACTTTGTTTGAAAGGGCTCTATTGCTATATATGGGTCAGTGTATATTGTTTAACTACCATTTGCATACACATTGCCATTTAACTATTTATATTTTGTCATGTGTATACAAAAAGCAGTAAGCAAACACTAATAATTGATTATAGCAGGTACTTATTTATAGTTAAAACATTTGCATTAACTGTGTTAAAAGTGACTGAGCATAAGAAACTTCAAGAAACTTAAGAATCATAGCCAAACTACTTTGAGTTGAGGAATTAAATCAGTTGCTTAGACAAGTTGTTTTAACTTGGATTTTTATATACAACACTAAAATTTTGATTTTCATAACATATTTCCACTAAACTTAATTGACCCATGTAAAGTTTGACCAAGTTCATTTCATCATACAAAACTGGATACAACAAAAAAGAATGTAACTGTCATTCTTAAAGGTCATCAAAAGGGGAAAAACTTAAATTACCAAAACACAAATGTGACCTGCACATCTTTTAATCCAAAACATCGTTTAAATCAACAAAAACTTAAAAGCACATTCTGATTATCTTCAAAATTAATAGTGTAGAAATGACTACATGCATATAAATAAAATCATGATTAACAAAATTAATCATGTTCGTACCTTGTTGTTTCTTCATTCCCGCATTAGATTAATTAATCTACCAACAAAAACTTAAAACCCTCTTCATCGCTAATCGACTCAATCCGACTTCTGATTTTGTCTCAGTTTTCCGGACGTTGGTCGCTTTGCCACCGGTAATCTTCAAGCTTGAGGGAAGAATCACCGTATTTAGATAAAAAAAATGACAGTGCTGGATGAGATATGTGGTCTTAAATGCATTTAGATAGTTGTAATTTAGTGCTTCAGAGATTTGTAACTTAAAGACAGCTGGTAGGATACAAAACAAACACGTGTCTATGTTGATTCGAGCACTTTTAGTTTTAACATAACATTAAATTAACTTATTTGAATCGTTTATGAGATTGTTTTGTTTTAGTGGCTTTTTAGTTTGATTCATGGTCTTAACCCCATATCTACTCTGACACATATTAGATTGTTAATAAAATTGATTACTTTATTATTTTTTGTAATAAAGTTCTTCAAATTTTAAAACACTAATCAAATTTTGATTTTTATATAAGAAACAAATAATAGTTTCAGTTTGTTTACGAAATCATTTTCTTTATATAATCATACAATGTAGTTAAACATAATGATCGACGTATTTGTTTAATTTTAATTGATACTTCTATCATTACAACCCACACTCTAAGATCCGAACGCTATGAGCTTGGAGTCACAGGTTGACTCCAATCAACAAACTATGCTTAATTAGATATTAGATAGAGTGAATGATGTCTAGTATCGATACAAATCATTAATTAAATTTCGTTATTGCACCGTAAATATTAATGATCATAATCCGAATCGAATCAAGAAAATACCTTAGTGTTAAAATTAATTTTCATAGTTGAATTTACTTCACAATTTAATTAAAGTTTTTAGTAATTCTTTTTTCACAACTAAAAACAACTTTTTTTGTTAAACTTCGTTTTACTGGCAGAACCTTAACACGACTGTGTCAACTTGCTGTAAAAAAATTATTTTTTGCAATTTGCTTTTAGTTTTAGTTTCTAATTAACCCCCCCCCCCCCCCCCCAATCTCCTTTAATCACAACCAACTAAAGTAGTTATGTTAAAACATTTTTTGTATTAAAATAATTAACTCATATACCTGAGGACATGAATTCTATTTCTGCTCATACTGTTCTTATGTGTGCACGATATGTTCATATTTACTGGATTCGACACCCAACAGTGGACTCGAACCATTGACCCTTTGAGAAGGACATCATTTAAAACAATAAAAAGAACCCGTTAAATTAACGACCCTATGATAATTAAAAAAATAAGTGTTACTGGACTCTTTAACAGACCCGTGCCAAACTGCCCCAACCAAAACACAAGAGCCAATGCTGATAATACAACATTAGAAGTAGTCGGGTATGATGTTCGAATTGCTATCTCTTTCCACAATTCACACAACCTTACTTGCCTAAGCCTATAATGTTGTTTTAGTCGCCTATGGATTGGCCACCATAAGATACATAAAGAGGATTAAATCTAGGTCTCCTAGGAGACATCAAACATCTATGGTTGGACGATCTTTACTATGGTTCTATGACAATTAGAAAACATGCATTTTTTTGATAGGTGTTCACACTTCACACTCTACATCTGTTGCATATAAGTTGTCTCCATTCATGTTTACTTTGAATTAATCAACAAAATATTTGTTTTAAGTAGTAACTAGTATTAAGCGACATGTTTTGCAGCGCAGACGTAAAACCAATGATACACCACCGTCATAAACTATTTTCATCGAAAAAACTCGTATTAAAAAAATATAAAAAACGAAAAATATATAACCGAACGAAAAGTAAACATAAAAACGTTGAACCACGTAGGCGAAACGTAAAAGATATAAAACAATAAGTCTATCTAGGATCAGTGCGTTGCGACAGTGTCATCGAACGAGAAAAAAATGATTTAAAAACGTTGAACCAAACACGTACGCCGCGATGTGTTAACTCGCAAATTTTATACCGAAACATTAAGTGGTAGATTTATAAAAATATAAAAAGTATATGATCCCAAAATCGAAAGTAAAAAATATTAGGATTAAATTATAAAATATATAAAAGTATTTTGTTAAAATAAAGGTTAAAGATTAAAAAAAAACAAAAAAAAACAAAATGTGAGTACAACCCCACTAATCATAATATACAACTCATGATGTATAACTAATTACTTAGTATATATTAAATGACCATAGACATAATTTCAAGTCAATGACCAAACATAGATTTGATAAACAATAATGCCACACCCGTAATTCTCGAAAAGTTAAGACAAAAACCTTAATCTGACCTTATTATATAACATGCATGTGACTTAACCCGTATTATGTTACGTAGATAATATTAGGCTACTAACAACCGTCTCGTTTCCTTTGTTTTCTTGTGTGACACATCAACGTCACATCAACCATTTCTATTTTCCCAAGGTTTTTCTAGCTTTTCTAGTTTTACAAGATATCGCCCGAGTCTTTTCCCATGTACATGTTTTTATCACCTAACGGTCGGATAGTGTGGTGGTTGTGGGCCCTAATTTTACTATGTCAACCTTCAACAATACAATAATCACAAAACAATCCCTCTACCATCTTCATATTAGTTTCATAGTCTTCATCACAGAGAACCGTGATTGTTCAAACAATAATACAGTTCTACCATCACCAATCGGCAGCAATTGCTTTGAGTCGAATGAAAAGTTCTTCTTAAACCCTAAATCTTGAGTCCAATTAGATGCTCTCTGCTTCCAATCGCTTGAAACAAGCATTTAGTCCCCGATGGAAAACCCCCAAATTGTTCTTATTCAATCATTGCAGCTACCGATGTTCTGATTCGAAGAACCCAATTGGATCAGTTTCTCATTTCTTGAATACTGTAAGTCGTCGTTCTTAACAACACACGTTTACATTTAGCATTTCTATCTAGGGTTTAAGGTTAGGGTTTAGGGTTTAAAGTTGAGGGTTTTGATTGATGTATCAAATTGTTATATTGTTTCTTGAAGTATGAAGTATAATGTAGATACAAAAACTAACCACAATTATTGCTCTGTTGTTTTCAAGAACGAGTGATATTAGATTTATAATGATATCTATGATCAAAACTGATGTTGGGTTCTTTCCTGATGGTATTTAAATGTAAGGTATGAATCAAGGGAATTGGTTTGGTCTAAATGCATTCTGTTGTTTATGCAGAAGCATATGACAACAACCGCGGTTAAACTTCCTGTTTCATGGATACATCCACCGTATTCCATGCTCACGTTTAAAACTCGATCATTGGTAACAAATGCATCAATAGAAGATGATGAAGTGGCGTATACACTTCTGGATACAATTGGTTATGAGTTACAAAAAAGTCCCAATGCCATCAAGGATGTGTGTACTAATCACATCAATCAACTCTGTAAAGATAGAAAGCTTGGAGCAGCTGTGAGGCTGCTACAGTTGTTACGCGATAAGCATGCCATCAACAGTCTACTAGCTTATAATCTCCTTCTGGCTGCAGCGTGTGAAAAGAATGATACACAGATTGCAGCCCGTGTGTTTAAAGATATGTTAGTTAACCATCTACCGATGAATTCAACTACCTATTTCAATGTTGCTAAGGCTATTTCCAAGAGCAATGATTTAACCTTGGTGCAGTCTTTTGTCAAGGAGATCTCACAACTGATTAATACAGAAAGTGTTATCATTATTATTAACAGGATTATCTACGCATTTGCAGATTGTGGACATGTTCATAATGCCTTGATTGTTTTTGATCATATGAAGACTTTCAAATTAAAACCAGATTTGGTTACTTATAACACAGTATTGGGGATATTAGGTAAAGCTGGCAGGATAGACGAGATGCTCAACGTGTTTGATTCAATGAAGAAGGCGGATATTGACCCTGACATCTTTTCATATAATACCTTGTTACATAGCTTGAGGAGGGTCGGCAGATTTGATTTGTGTGTAGTGATTATAGAAGAAATGGGAAAAGTGGGATTACAGCCTGATTTGATAACTTACACTGCACTGATCGAGTGTTTTTTCAAATCAGGTAACATAGAAGAATCAGTGAGACTTTTTGAACACATGAAGAGTGGGGATGTACGCCCCTCAGTTTACATATATCGATCACTGGTTAGTAATTTGAAGAAGTTGGGTAAGTCGGAGTTAGCACTAAAGTTCTTGCAAGAGATGAACGAGCGTGGGGATGATCTTGTTGGTCCAAAAGACTTTAAACCAAAATACAGATAATAGAACAATGTGAATTTTATTTTGACATTTTTGTGACAAATTTTTTCACGCGCCATTGGAGGATATTGTTGAAATGGAAGTGAACTTCTCCTGACTGCAGAAAATTTCTGAATTTGTTCTTGATGGAGCTTGTTGAAGTTGGTGTTGTGCTAATAGATTGGCTCTGATGAGCAAGAAATGTTGTATGTTGTTCTTGATAGCAAGAGGGCTCGTGAGATGGTTGCTTTCAATTTGAGGATGGTGGCTAGTGTTCGGTTTAAGGCTGGTTCTTGGTAGAGTAGATGGAGGATTTACAGCCCTAATTTGCGGGTTGGCGTTTTTGCAAATAGACAGCTGGATTCTGGACTTGTGGCTCCAAGCATTGCAGGGTAGGTCTGTGATTGACGACGGATGATGCTTTCAGCTTACAGGTTAGTGGAAAAGTACTGACTTTATGGTAGTATGATATATACAGACCACTTTTTGTGTTTCTTGAAGCATGGTTTTTGATTATATGTATTCAAATTTGTGGTTTTTATATATTTTATTTGTTTTTAAACATTAAGGGCACAGCAATGATTTCACATAGATTTAGCAGAATGTTGATGTTAGCTAGTGAAAGTAATCCTACCTATTATAACTGGGTAAATAGTTAAGTTCTGAAAAGAAAAGAACAAAACCACAATATATTCTTACCAATGATTTTCTTATTCTTACTATTCACCAAGAATAAAGGTTTTCTTTGTAAAGTTGATTACAAATTTACACGACTATCTTGTAGTGTGTTCAACATACTGGTTTTGATGTTTCTTTATAGTTCAAGGGTCAATTGTTTGCTATGTCGTAATGCATCTTACTCTATAGTAATGGATACTCGGCTATGGATACTTAAACTATATGTTAAATCGATGTGAAATTAACATTTTAACTTTTTACATCTTATGGAATTGAATAGAAACACAATATCCATACTTTATGCATATGAACTTAATTTCAAGTAAGATCAATTAATGATTCATAGCTCGAATATCTTTCATCCTTACACTCCACATATCTAAGATGTAATGAGGTATAGATAACGAGTTATACCGGACATGATGTATACACTTAGTGATTTTACCTCATTATTCGATGGGTTGTATGTGATGCTGTTTTTTAAGGATATCAACGCTAGAATGATTATGCCCTACACATATTTCTTGATTTCAAACAAGTTTAATATGATCGTCCACGGTAAAGTTTAGTTATTACGGTATACAAAAATACAGTATATATATGTGTATATTAATAAATCTATAGAGAACAACGATATCAAATAGTAATATTAAAGACATAAAAATAGAAAATAGAAAAATAAAAATAAAAGAGCAAACTTAAAATTCCATGAGTGATGGGGAGTTTTGGATTTTGCTTCCAAACCCACCTCACAATCTCGTTGTGTTCTCGAGTTTTTTGACTCGAGTTTATTTGAGTAGAGAAAAAAAGGGAAGTAAAAAAGATTTAGGAAAAATAAAAGAAATAAAAGGAAAATTAATGCTAAAATCAGATGACCCAAGTTTTATCTCAAGATTTATCATCACAAAATGAGGAAAAAAAGTATGTGTCAATACAACCCATTAGAGTACTAAAAATGACCCTTAAACACCAAAAAGTTATGTATTTCGTCCCTAGAATCCAAAATTACATGTTTAATCCTTGATAATTTTAAGTTCCTAACATAGATGTTTATGTGGGACATGGTGAAGATTAGTGGACAAACATCATTTGGTAGATGATTTATATAGGACCTGATAATCTATTGACTATAGTTTTATGTCAAAATTTTATAAAATAATAATCGAGTTTTTATATTGTTTCAAATAACTTAATTTTTTTTCTCAATTAAATAAATTAAGTTTGAAAGTAATGTTTTAATCGGGGGTTCTTTAAATATTTACCAAGTTACCTTGATGATGTGACATTTACCTATTTTTCTTATGTGATTACAATTGTTCTATTTTAAACCAACTCCCTTCACAATATTTAAACAACTATAATATTTCCTTACTTTTCTTTAAAAAATGCACCACAAAAATGAACATTTAAGTATGGTATTTACCAATGAAAATTTTGTATGAAAATGTTATAATCTTTCGATTATCTTTAGCTCAAATGGTTGGTACGAGACATCCCAAAAATCTATTAAAACTAGTGGGTTACACCCGCGCTTCGTCGTGGTATGGTGATGTATACGAGAATATCACAATGATAGTTTTTGATGTTATAAAAGTTGAAAGATTTAATATGATAATTTATATGTTAGTACTAACCACAAAAAATAGTGTAATTGAAAAAAAGGCTATAAAAATAAATAACTCGAAATAGATAAGAAAAATAACGAATACGTAATTGTGACTTTATTATAATTAACAAGCTTTATAAATTAGTTAAAAGAAATTTTGACAAAACTCGGATACTTGTATATAAAACATAAAAAAAGTTCAGTTGATTAAATATAAAGTTGACATAACTCGAAGGTTCAAGTATAAAATCTTTAAAAAATGTTTAAGTGAAAAAATGTAAATTTAACCTAACTCGATAGCTTAAGTATAAAGTTTTTAAAAAAGTTCAGGTTATCAATTAAAAATTTTACATAACTCGAACGCTTAAGTATTAAAATTAAAAGTAAAAACAAAGTGAGTAGGGATTATGTAACACCCGAAATTTAAAAGAAAAGAGAATAAAAAAAAGAAAAGTAATAAAATCCAAATTGAGGAGTTAAAATTGCAAAAAAGACGAAATTATATTATATTTTGTACAAAAGGTGTTATGGTCGCCATAATCTCTTGCACATCACTTTTTTTCTATGGTTTTAGAGAGAGAAAGCAGAAGAACTTTCGGTTTTAAAAGAAGAACAAGAACAAATCGAATTCAAGGTATGTTTTCGATGTTTTGAAGTATTCTTGGCTGGTTTACAGCCTCGGGTATGTGCTTATATGTTTTGTGTGTGTTTGGGTGTGTGTTTTTGATGGGTTTTAGGTGTTTGAACTCCAAGTGCATTCGGGTAAGAAAAAATCATATACGAAAGTTGCAAGATGTGAGTTCTAGATCCCTGATTTTACATGTTTTAACTTGTTTATAATGTTTTTATTTTTGTTGGGTGTGTATACCTGTATGTATATGTGTGTGTAATGTGGGTGGGTGTATGTTGGGAAAGATTTATGGTTATATTCATGTTTGCAAGCATGATTATGTTGCTTAGTATGTTAGAACTAGGCTAGAATATGTTAGAACGATGAATTAGGGATTGATTATGATGTTAGTTATAAGTTAGTTGTTCATGCGCCTGCATAATAGTCCATGCACCCAACTACCCAAGTGTCTAGGTGTGCCCATGCGCCTAAAGCTCATGCGCCTAAAGCTCATGCGCCCCAATAGTGCCTGCACACCTAAGTTCCCATGCGCCTAAGTCAGGCCCATGTGCCAGTATAGTGATCATGCGCCTAGAACTTTTCCATGCACCTAAGAGGACATGCGCCCGTATAGTGGCCATGCGTCTGCATAGTTTCCATGCACCTAAAGACTTAGAATTATTTTTGAAAATTTTGGGAAAAATAAAGTTTTAGACTATGACTTGGGATGTTCCCGGGGATGATGTATGATGATTATATGATGTTGTATGATGATGTTATGCATGTTCTTATTCGATTATCTTTATGTTCCTTATTACGTATTATTCCATGGATTTACGTGGTATGTTGATGGCAATAAACGTAAAGTACCATGTAATGAAATCGGAAGTTAATGATAATAAAAAGAGGAACATAAAGAAAGAATGAATGAATGTATGAAAAGTCTTGCAAGCAAATGTAAGGAGGTTCACACCCAATGAAGGGTGTTAGCTAAATTGTGTGCGGTTTAGCTAACCCAGAAGGATGCACACAGGGGTTTAATATTTGTGATTGGCCATATGTATGGGACTCTTGTCGCTTGCCCTAGGTACTGGAGTTAATTTTGTGCATAATGTTCGGGGTCTATTTATAGACCTCAGGCCAGTAACGAGCTTCGCGCATAATATTCGAGGTATAGCACATGGCATTGGTCCGGATGAAAAGAGAAAGATAATGATGAATGTACGATATGAAGTGAATGAATGAATGATAACGAATAACGTACGATGACGAATGATCGCGAATGAAGGTAAAGAATGGTTTTAAACGAAAGTAAAGTATAATATATTTTATAAAACTAGAATTCACTCAGCAACGTTGACTTTTATGTATTTTCTAATTGACAGGTAATGGTTGTTTAGGATGGCACGGGGTGGAGCTACTTGGCAAGTTTTGGATGACATCCATTTTATGCAAAATGATGTTTTTGTGTTGTAATGCAATTAACGATGTTTTGTAATTTAATAATGATGTGTTATTTGGCAATGCATGAAATGGTTTTAGTTAAATTATTTCGCTGTAATGTTTGATAAATGTTAAATGTATTTTATATATTATATGTGATGTTTGTCCAACTGTGAGTGTTTCGGGAACAAGGCTTTACATATCAATATAAAAAAGAGAGAAAGTGTTGTGTTTAATTTCAAAAAATCCTTAAAGGTCTAAATGTAAAATAAAAAAAATAGTTTTTTATTAGTTTGAAGAACAAAATTTATTGCATTGAGAAAAACTTTACCTTCACTATTTATAATCTGTTCTATTTGTTATATATAGTGATATGTCGAATGTTATCGAGTTTCTTTTTCGACCTGCATGAAACACAAATATATTGGGTATTGTTATTATTATTATCATCATTATAACTACATAAATATTTAGTAGTTATATACTTAAGTGTTTAAAAAAATACTTAAATAAGTTAGTATTAAGTTATAATAGTATAAATAATAAAGGTATATATTTTAATATTAATTTAATAGTAAATTAAAGCATTATAAATAAGGTAGTATTAAAATAAATATATGCAGGATCATTGAAGGAGGGTTCAGTTACAACACAAACACAAAGAGGAGATTAACTAAACTTAATCAAATAGTATGACTGGATTAACCAAAGTAAGACACTAAGAACACAAGTAATGTAAAAGACAGAACACAAAGAACACAAGTATATGATTTTCAAGAATGCAGTATATTGCTTTCTCTATGTTCTATTACAACTGTTACAAAGCATGATTCAAATATACAAAAACATGAGATACTTATACTACATCCTACAACCGGCTATACTTTGAAAGCCAGCTGGATACAATTGACTAGACACAAAACAAAATCAATTGTAGAGTCAAAAGGCAGATTGCCTTTTGACTAGTGACTATGACATGCCATAGCTCACATCCTTATCTATTACAAAAAGGATAAAGTACATGAAATAGAAAGTTACAGACTCAAGACCTCAATGTACAGTTATCAAAAGCATGGACCTTTTCACCAACTCATGTAAGTTGGTGACCTTACAGAGGTACATCGGAAATGTGTCCAGCTTTATGGAAAAGTACATCAGATAAAGCATGTGTTAAAAGTCTTCAGAAGAAATATGTCTTCATGAGTTGAAGCTTCAGAATACTTTGTCTCTGAGGCTTCAGAAGACTTCATATTTGGCTTCGGAAGATATTGGTCTTGGCTTCGGAAGATTTCATACTTAGAGTATTTTCTGTTGCATGTGTAAAACTTTCTAAGCATTATTCTTCAATGCACTTGTGTAGCATGCAGGATAGACATATGATGTTTAGGTTGCATCAGCCTCTTCATTAATCTCTACAAACTCCCCCTAGGCTGATGCTACCAAAACACTTAGTAGACTTCAGATATCAACAATCCTCATTAGGATGATCACTAATCCTTTCTTCATAAGATGATCGAGATCCTTCAAACTGTCAAAATGTCTTCTCATATCGAAGAGGTCATGCAGTGGCAACTGAAACATATCTTGCCATGTGTAAATATCTTCAGTGCCTTGATCTCTAATGACATGTCATCTTTCTGGATTTGTGGTATATGTCTAAGACAAGATGGGTCTTCCTGATGCTAGAGGAGCTGTTTGAATTGGAGTTGATGTAGCATCCTCTGGCTGCACAACCTCAGGATGCTCTGACTCATCCCGGGGTTTAGAAGAGGGTGTAGTCTTCTTCTTCTTTGGCTTTGGTTTAGAAGCCATCCTCTTCTTTCTCTTTACAGGTTTTAACTGAAAAGACTGGCCTGCAGTACCATATTGATCTTCACTGTCTTTCTCAGTTGGGATTTCCTCTCTTTCAGGCTCAGAAGGAGAAGGAGGTTGACCCTACTGTGGATCAGAGGATGAAGCTTGCTGAGTTTCAGCAGGAGGTCCAAGTTGTGTTGTCTCTGGTTGTTCAACCTTAACCTCCACTTCAGGTGGGGGTTGACTTGGAGTGGAGTGTAAGTCAATGAGCTCTCCACTTTTGATCTTCCGCTTGATCACCTTAATATGCTCATCCATAGTGGATAGAGACATGGGGCCAAGTCTCCTTCTGTAGAATCCATATAGCTTCAAGAAGCTCATCATCCTCTGCATATCAGCAAACTTCTTCATGCTCTTTGGATGATAGCTTCTTCCCTTAGCTTTTTCTTAGTTGTCTTTCTGTCCTTGATTATCTCAAGTTCAAGCTGTTTTAAGTACTCGAACTCAACATAGTCATAGGACAAGGGAAGGAGTGCATCTGCCTGATAGAAGCCTATGGCACTCAGGTAGTTGATCATCTTGATCCTCTCTTCTTCTTTGTCTACCTGAGGTTCTTGTTGAACCACATCTTCTTGTGCAGGACTTTCCTGAACTGGGAAGAGGGTAGGCATATCCTTGTACAGTCTTTTTCTTCTTCTCTCTTCTTTGACTTGTACTAGAAGCTTTGCATCTTCTGCCTCCTTCTTCTCCTTTGACCTTTCCGGATCAACTAGTTCATTCAACTCTTCTAAAGGGAGAGAGATGACACTGTCTATGTCATAGTTCCTTGTCTGCAGGTAATTTATCATGACTGCCCTTAACTCATCATTCTAAGTATTTGGTCTGGGGGAAGCCCTGATAACAGACTCCATGAGTCTTGAAGACTCAGCAGAGGAACTTTCTCCCCTCAGCCTTATTTTCCTCTCTCTCTCTCTCCTTCTCCTCAATCTCCTCAGATGTCATCTTTCTTTTCCCTTTGTCACTCACAGACCTTTGTGACTCAGGGTGGAGAGAGCTTTGGCCTTCATTGCTTGTTGCAGCATCTAAGCTCTGGCCAGAGAGAGGTTGAGAAGCACCTTCACCAATAGGTGTCTCAATAGGAGTATGGATCTCTGCAGCAGTTGATGATGATAAGACAGGGGTCTCAGGTTCTGCCACTGGGCCTTCAGTCAAGGTTTCCCCTATGAAACTAATCTTAGGGTTTGCCTCAACATCCAGTTGACCAATGGTATTTCCTGATTCCCTAAGTCTCCTTCTTAAGCTGAACTCTGTAGTGATCCTGTCTTGGATTCTTTGAGCCAGTCTGTCAGCTTGTCTTGATTTGCTTGGGTTGATAAGTGGTATGTTGACTAAATCCAGACCTTCATAGTAGTTCAAAGTCTGAAAATTGAAAACTTCTTGATGTCCTTGAACTCTTATGATGATTAGGGCTTTCCTGATGTTGTCATACCTCCACCCAATGATGTGATTTAAAGATGGTGAAGATGACATAGCCCTTGGTATCCTATCCTCAAAGAAACTCTGTATGAAGGAGTCTGTGTAGTCCACATCAATGTGAATTTGAAGAGGTTGTTGAGAATGCACAATTGCAAGTGAGGATGGTGAGTCCTCAATGTCCACTATCTCTGAAGAACTCCCAGGTTCTGTAATTGTGATGACTTTTTCCCCCTTTTTGGTAGCATCACCCCTTGCATAGGTGAGCTGGAAGATAGGTCAATCACATCCACAGGTTCTTGTGTTCCTGGTTGAGCTCTCTTAAGGGTCTCCCAGCTAGTTTTTCCTTAAGATATGAAATCTCAAGTTGCTGATCATTGATCCTGTTGTGTAAGGTAGTCACCTGAGATTCAAGGTGACTGACCTTTGAGACTAAATAGGTGCATGTTTTAGTCAGTTTGTGCATCTTTAGTCTCAGATTCCCTTCATCTTTATCAGAAGAATCATTGGGGGATGAGATGATTGGACCAAAGTCCTCTCTCTCACCACCAGCTTCAGGTTCTTGGCTGCTGGTTTTCCTATGCTCACTGGCAATCTCAGTTGAGATATCAGTGGGCTGAGTTGCCATGGTTGAGGTCTTAATGATGTAATCACTTTCAGAAGTGAGAGCCTCTTCCATATGGACATCCTGAACAGTTCAGAAGTGTCACCTCAGTTGTAGGTGACTGATATGGGATAGATATAGGAGACTCAGAAGCATTCACCTCTCTTTGAGTAGGGGTAAAGAAGAGAGACTCATTATACTCACTGAAACCTAGATCTTCATCAGTATAGAAGTCAAGGCTGAGAATTGGTTGGTTGAGATCTATAGGCTGGGGATGGTAACTGTCCCCGAAGGTTGATCACTTGAGTGTTGAGACTCAGAGTGATGGCTTAAGGCAGTTGGGCTAATGAGCTCATCAGGCTGGGCATAAGGAACCTCAGCACTGATTCTTGAGAGATGGGAGTGGTCTGCTCCTCAGGAGAAGTGGGAGCTCCAGTGTCCACTTCTTCCTGTATGGGTGAGTATATGGGGGCCTCCACAGACTGAATAGTCTGAGCAGGGGTTTGTTTGGATTTTCTTTGGTAAGTGATGGTGATTTGAGGCTGTGTGGGTGGTTGGGAGGTAGCAGGTGTGGGCTCAGCACTAGCTTGTGCTGCTAGGTTGTCACCTTGAGCAATGAGCTCTAACATTTTTGGGGACAAGGGCTGTTTCTACCCCAGAGAAGCCAACAATGGGCTTTTTCAGTATTTTAAAGATGTCGGGCTTCATCTGTCCCAATTTAAGAATGTTACTGTTTCCCTCAACTGTGAGCCCAGTTCACAGTTAAGAATGTACTGGACATATCTAGGAAACATGTAATATTCTAAGGAGTCTAAATTAGCAAGTAAATTAGTATAAACAAACTGAGAATACCTAAATTGACCCCTGAACCATTCCATGGATTATGAAGGAGAGATCCTCAGGAATCTAGTCCCATCCACCATGCTTGTTTGATAACATGTGGATGACCACATGAAGCATGAATCTTCACTGGGATGAGAACTTCCCTGTCCTAAAGGCCTTTACAGAGAAATCTCCCTCATATCCTATCTGCTCAAAGGAATGATTGACAGCTTCCTTTGAAAGAACACCTCACCTTCTTCATCATCCAGCTGAAGATGCCTATTGATGATGGCCAGAGTGAAAATTGTTCTCCCCTGCACTGTGGCAGAGTGCCTTCTCCCCGTCCATAATGACCTCTTGGCATGTCTTCCAGAATCAAGCAGTTGATCCTCATAGAGAGGAGGATCAATGGTTAGGGAGGTGAAGTAGTTTGATAAAGCTAAGAAATGACAAACCTCTGAGAAATGAGGATCTTTCGAGCTTAACAGAGCAACTGATTGTGTTGCCTGTGTAGCTGCATGGTAAAGTTGGGATCATTTCTATGAGCAAGGTTGGCCATTTTGAGGTAGCTTAAAGATGAAGAAAGAAGGAAGAAAGAAATTTCAGAGAGAAATTTGGGTTTTTAGGTTTGGAGGAAGAACAGATGATAGAAAGAGGGGGAAACCGTTGGGTTTATATGTGAGAGGGATTTCAGATAAAGTTTAATGAAAGAGGATAAACTTTGAAATCCGGATGTCGGTCCCACCTTTGAAAAAGTAGTTTACTTTTGCTCAAAAAGTAGTTTTCTTGGAAGTCAAAAAGCTTCCGAAGGTTTATTATCTTTGGAAGTTTTAATTAAAAAGCTAAAATAACTTCGGAAGAGAAATTAAAACTTGAGTGCTTTGTATATAAAACAAAAAAGCTTCCGAGAGTTAATTTTGCTTCGGAAGTAATGGTCCTTGAAAATAAGTAATTGTCTAATACAAGTATTTAAGCTTCGGAAGATAGATCTGAGAACGCTTCCGAAGGTAAAATTTTCAGATAGTTATTTATTTTGAAGGCATGATTTGCTTCCAAAGTTAAAAGCATAACTCCCGAAGTATCAGAAATTTTCAAAAATCTAAGGAAAGTCTTCAAAAAGAAATTTTCATCCAAAGAAAACATGAGCTTATGAAAGTGATGAACTAGACAACTTAGGACACACATATTTTAAGAAATAATAAGAATTAGTTTTAAGAAAAACCTACTCAAAGTTAATCATCCCAATAGCTGATATAAGATATTTAATCTCTATTCATCAAAAGCCTTTGTAAACAGATCAGCATATTGTTCATCTGTGTGAACTTTGACTAGTTTAATTAATCTCTTTTCATAGTTATCTCTTACATTAAATGATACCTGATATTGATGTGCTTTGTCCTTGAGTGCTGCATAAGGTTCTCTGTGATTGAGATAGCACTATTGTTGTCTATGTGAATGGGAGTCTCCTTGAAGTTTAACCCATAGTCCAACATCTGATTTTGAATCCAAAGCACTTGAGCACAGCAGCTTGCAGCAACAATGTATTCAGCTTCAGCAGTTGATGCAGAGATACATGATTGTTTCTTGCATTGCCATGAGACAACCCTTCCACCAAGGAACTAACATCCCCCAGATGTAGACTTTGCAGTCATGTTGCAACCACCATAATCACTATCTGTATAGGCATACAATTGAAGTCAAGATTATTAGGGTACCATAAACCAAGTGTTGATGCACCTTTGAGGTATCTTAGAATCCTCTTGACAGTGATGAGGTGAGACATCTAAGGTTAGCTTGATATCTTACACAGATGTATGTAGCAAACATGATATCAGGTCTGCTAGCACTAAGATACATAAAAGACCCAATCATAGCCCTGTATAAGTGCTCTTCTACACACTCCCCCTCAAGATCAGGTCCAAGGGAGTGGTTTCTAGCTATGGGTGTCTTAGCAATCTTACAATCAGCCATGTTAAATCTCTTGAGTATGTCCTGAACATACTTTGACTGACTTATGAAGATGCCATCTTCAACTTGCTTCACTTGAATTCCTAGAAAGAAATTGAGTTCCCCTATGGCACTCATTTCAAATCTGTCTTTCATCAGCTTCTCAAAGTCTTTGCAGAGCTTTGGATTAGTTAAACCAAAGATGATGTCATCCATATACACTTGAACTAGCAATATGTCATTTCTCTATCCTTTGATGAAGAGAGTTCCATCTATAGTACCTCTCCTGTATCCATGTTTACAAAGATACTCAAACAGTGTCTCATACCATTTCCTGGGTGCCTGATGCAGCCCATAGAGAGCTTTTTCAAGCTTGTAGACATAATCAGGATGACCAGGGTCTACAAAACCAGGTGGTTGTTTGACATATACTCTTCATCAATCACTCCATACAAAAAGGCACACTTCACATCAAGCTGAAAGACCTTGAAGTTCTTGGATGCAGCAAATGCCATGAATATCCTAACAACTTCTAATCTTGCTACTGGAGCAAAGACATCAGTGTAGCTTCTTCTTATGTGTATCCTTGAACAACCAGTCTAGCTTTGTTCTTGATGATGATACCTCTATCATCTTTCTTGTTCCTAAACACCCATTTGGTTCCAATGGTACTCTTCCCATAAGGAAGAGGACAAAGGTTCCAAACTTTCTGCCTTTTGAATTGAAGCAGCTCTTGTTGCATAGCTTTAACCCAACTTCCATCTTTTAGAGCCTCATCAACTTTCTTTGGCTCTATCTGGGATAGGAAACAAGAGTGAAAACAAACATTTGCTTTATGGGTTGTCCTCTTGTTCTTACCCCTGAGACAACATCTCCAATGATGTTTGTGGTGGGATGAGACTTGTGGATCCTAAGCTGAGGGATCACTGTAAGTTGCTGAGAAAGATCTAAACTAGAGAAATTTAGATCTGGCATAGATGTTTCTCCCACCACATCAGCACACTTTTCAATATAGACTTGATCCAAGTAGTGTGTGACATCATTGATATTCTCATCTATGGTGTGGTTAGTGGCATTAAGAAATTCTTGGTCACTGTCACCACCACCATTGTTGTCTTCTACAATTGAGGTGTTCTTATTTGGTTATGGAGCGCTGAGCTGGAATTTGAAGGCACCCCAGATGTATCAGCTGAGTTTGTCATTGTAGTGCTGACAGAAACCTCATTTGCAGAAGTAGTTCCAACTGGAGCTGAAGATGTATGACTTGAAGGTATTCTTAACTCAAATCTTGGATTAGGATCACCTGTATTTAAATTTTCTACAGATCCTGAAACATTCTCACGAGATTTGTTAAAACAGTTGGTAACTAAATCAAGATCAAATAACCAATGCGGACCAGAACCAGCAACACAGGGTGTGTGTTCATTGAAAGTCACATTGGTTGACTCCTCAACAACTCTAGTTCTAAGATTGTATACTCTATAAGCCTTAGCTTAAGAAGAGTATCCAATAAAGTGTCCATCATCTAATTTCTCAGCAAACTTGGCAATTTGATCTTTGGTATTCAAGATGGTGCAAGGATAACCAAATGACCTGAGAAAACCAATGAAAGGTTTCCTCTTGTGCCAAAGTTCATAAGGAGTCTTGCCATGAGTCTTAACTACTAAAACTCTGTTCTGCACAAGTAGGCAGTGTTGACTGCCTCTGCCCAGAAGGTGATGGGCAGCTTAGAGTTAGACAGCATGGTTCTTGCAGCTTCAATTAGTGTCCTGTTCTCCTCTCAGCAACACCATTTTGCTGAGGAGTCCTGGGAGCATTGCCATGTCTTGTAATACCCTTTTCATCACTGAATGTATCAAGGATATGGTTCTTAAATTTAGTTCCTTGATCACATCTTATGATCTTGACCTTGTGATTAGATTGATTCTCAATCTTTAAAATGAAATTCTTCAGAATCTTAGGAGTCTCATCCTTAGTTCTAAGGAAGAAAACCCAAGTGAATCTTGTAAAGTCATCTGTGATCACTAAACAATAAGAGGTCCTTCCTAAACTCGTTATACTGGTGGGGCCAAAGAGATCCATATGTAACAAGTGTAGGGGTGTAGTGATGGAGTTCTTTTCGTTAGGTGTGTGAGATACCTTATGTTGCTTCCCTTTCAGGCATGCAACACAATGATCATCACTTGTAAACTCTTTCTTTGGTATTCCAGTTACCAAATCATTTTTAATTATCTATTCATGTTCTTAAGTTTACATGGCACATTCTTTTATGCCATAGGAAAGACTCATCACTATTAGCTTTAGACAGAAAGCATAAAACTTCTCCAGAGGGAGATGTTTCTTGCAAATCCATCTTGTACATGTTCCTTTTCCTGGGGGCTAAGCAGGATATGCTCATGAGGAATGACCACACCAGGCTTGAGAACAATGCACTCATGCTTAGTGAAGAGCATGTTATGACTCTGATCACAAAATTGAGATACACTCAGAAGATTGTACCCAAGCTCTTTGACAAAGTTTACGTTATCAATGCTGAGCTTACCATTTGTGACCTTGCCCCTTCCAGAAATGTAACCACCTTCATCTCCTCCAAAGACAACTGGTCCTCCATCAATTCTTTCAAAGTTTTGGAGTAGTAACCTATTGCCTGTCATGTGCCTGGAACAACCACTATCAATGATCCAGACATTTTTGTTTGTCTTCAGCTGTCCCTGCACAAAGAAAATGATTAGTTACATTTGGAAACCCAAGCTTTGCTTGTCTTGGGCTCATTAACAAAAGGTAATTCAACAGTAATAGATCTTATGGTTGTGCTTAGAGGATCTTGAGTTATTGTTGATGGAGAATTCTTAGTCACTTGGTCTTTCCTAGACTTCCACACCACCTTTGGAGTCTTGGACTTGACCTTCAAAACTTCGAAAGCTTTTGGAACTTCGGAAGTTTTGATGACTGAACCTTCGGAAGATTCTGCAGACACTGCAGCAGACTTCAGTGCTTCGGAAGAACTCCTTTCTTCCGAGACCAACTTCTCTTCCGAGGGTAATTTTCCACTTCCCTTCTTCTTAGACTTGGAGCTTCTGAAGGAAACAAGTTTTCCTTCCGAAGCTTGAATCTTCTTAGAACTCTTTGAAGTCTTTGTACTGGTCATATGAACAGTACCTTTAGGATTGTATGGACAATCCTTAGCAATGTGAGAGGTACTTTCACATATGACACACACTATTTTCTTCTTCACAAGAGTCTTTTGCTGGGAACAAGACTTTCTTTGGTCACATCCCTTCTCCACCTTCATCTTTGCAGATGCTGAGATAGTTCCTTTGGGCTGGGAACTATTCTTGGAGTTTGATGGTCCAAGCTATGCAGCATGGTACACAGCAGATCAGTCTTCTTCTTGTTACTGAGATGAGTTGAACAAGAACCAGAACTCTTAGCAGAAGAGTTTTGATTGATGTCTTCAGTCCCTACCACTTTAAACCCTGCAGAGATGAAAACTTGTTTCTACTTAGAGTCAAAAGTAGCCTTGATCTCTTGAGCCTTCCTTGCCTTTCTTTTGCTCTTTTTGATCAAGTTCTTTCTCATGGACTTGGTCATCACAGTCTTCTTCTTCTCCTTAGAAGGATAGTGGCCCTTCTTAGAATCCTCCTCTTCACTCTTCTCAGAGGAATTCATCACTATCTCTTCTTCATCCTCTTTACTTATAGGATCTATGAGAGGAAGCTCATCTTCACAAGTTCCATACCTAAGAGATCTTACAGACAAGATTGTGGTGGAGGATCTATCTCATTGGATCCCAGTCCCTGCCTGTTTTGATAGCACACTTTGTTGTGCAGGGATGAGGATATCATGTTCTTGAAGGTCTCTTCTTCAAAAACACTCTTTTCTGCCCTGGTTTTGCTGATCACAAGCTCAGCTTGGCACTCAGTTAACTTGGTTATGAGATCTTTGATTTGAGTCTTAAAATATGTGTTTTCATGTTTTAGAACTGAAATGGTTTTCTCAAGGTCCTCTATCTTCAGTTTATAATCATTTTCAGACTTGGTAAAATCAGATTTTAAAATGTTTAAGAACTCAAGATCAGATCTCATCTCCAGGTTATAGGACCTGTATCTATTAACTTTAGCAATGCATTCAGGAGTACAGAGATGTTCCAATACCTTGGCTTCATCATGATCTGCCATCAATGCTTGGTTAGGAGAAGCATCTTCCACCTGAAAGCTCTAGTCAGATCCTCCTTCTTTGACAGAAATAGTAGCCGGCTGCTTTGACTTCTCGTTCTGGAGAGCTTTGTCAGTGTAGTTTGGTCTGGACTGTGTTTGGCCACCATTTGTTTTAGGTGCCTTACACTCTCTGGCAAAGTGGCCCATCAAGTTACAGTTGTAACACTTGACTTTGCCTTTGTCCAGGCCAAACTTTCCACTGGTTGCATTGCTTGGAAACTTCCTTCCAGTCCTCTTGTAGAACTTCTGGGCTCTGTGAGTGAGAAGAGCCATCTGCTGGACTATTTCCATGTATTCTAGATCATCTGGATAAATATAGTCCAGGTCTTCAAGAGTGAAAAGAGAGTTGCCACAACTTTCATCAAAAGATACAAAAGCTTAAGAAGAGCTTGTCACTTGGAATGGGCTTCCTTGAGTGTAGTTCTCTCTTGGTGTCTCTGGGAAGGTGATGAAAGGACCCTTTGGTGAGTGGTCAGGGTAGCATATGAGATGATGTTTGGGTTCTATGTTGTCCCTTTCAACCACATGTAGTGCTGAACCCATTTGATTGTTGGAGTTACCAGATGAACCTTGCATGTTCATCTCCCATCTGGTAGCCACTAAGAATCCCATATAACTCTGTCGGAGTAAGATTTTTGAGACTTTCAGTTCTCTTGATCACCACACAGTAGTGTGTCCATTGCCTAGGAAGTGAGGACATGAAATTTCTTACAATGTCTCTGTTCTCAAGAGAGACTCCTCCATCCACTAGGGTATCCACAATCTCAACATACCTGAAGTACTACTGAGTCATGGTCTCACCTGTTTTGAAGGTGAAGTTTTCAAACTGCTGCTTCAGAAGATCCTTCGTGTTCTCCTTGGCTTCAGAGGAACCCTCATACATCAATTTCAGTGCATCCCACAGCTGCTTGGCTGTTTTACACTTCTTGAAACCTCTATACACAGAGTTTGGAAGGGCAGATTGAAAGGCTATCATGGCTTTTCTGTCAATATCTACTCTCTTCCTATCTTCATCAGAGTAGTTAGCCACATCTTTGGGGATCATACCAACACTAGTAGTAGAAGGGGTGCTAGGTATGAAAGGTCCATTCTCAATAGGCTCCCACATTCTTGAATCAAGAGACCTGATAAAACCTTCCATTTTTAAACACCAGGTGTCAAACTCATCAAGAGTGATTAGTTGGGACTTGTTCATGGTTCCAGTTTCCATATCAGTCTTGGAAATGACTGCCATTTGAAAAGTTTAGTATTTATGTGTGTGAGGGATCTTAAGATGGTGAGATCTTATATCAAGAGCCTGAAATGCTCTGATACCAAATGCAGGATCGTTGAAGGGGGATTCAGTTACAACACAAACACAAAGAGGAGATTAACTAAACTTAATCAAACAATATGACTGGATTAACCAAAGTAAGACACTAAGAACACAAGTAATGTAAGAGATAGAACACAAAGAACACAAGTATATGGGTTTCAAGAATGCAATATATTGCTTTCTCTATATTCTATTACAAGTGTTACAAAGCATGATTCAAAGATACAAGAATATGAGATACTTATACTACATCCTACAGCCGGCTATACTTTGGAAGCCAGCTGGATACAATTGACTAGACACAAAATAAAATCAATTGTAGAGTCAAAAGGCAGATTGCCTTTCGACTAGTGACTATGACATGTTATAGCTCACATCCTTATCTATTACAAAAAGGATATAGTACATGAAATAGAAAGTTACAGACTCAAGACCTCAATGTACAGTTACCAAAAGCATGGACCTTTTCACCAACTCATGTAAGTTGGTGACCTTACAGAGGTGCAGCGGAAAGGTGTCCAGCTTTATAGAAAAGTACATCAGATAAAGCATGTGTTAAAAGTCTTCGGAAGAAATCTGTCTTCATGAGTTGAAGCTTCGGAAGACTTTGTCTCTGAGGCTTCGGAAGACTTCATATTTCGCTTTGGAAGATATTGGTCTTGGCTTCGGAAGATTTCACACTTAGAGTATTTTCTGTTGCATGTGTAAAACTTTCTAAGTATTCTTCTTCAATGCACTTGTGCAGCATGCAGGATAGACATATGATGTTTAGGTTGCATCAGCCTCTTTATTAATCTTTACAATATATCTATATCTATACTATATATAAAGCAAATGAGAAGGGTATTTTAAGATACCATAAATTTAAGAACACTTACTTAACTTAATGCATAAAATACAATCATTTCAGGGGTAACATAATATTTATAACATTATTTACATATTACGCCTTATAATTATTTACATAATAACCTTATATTTACTAACACTTACATAAAATTTTATATTATTTACCCATAAACAAAAAATACTTAATTTGTTTAAGATTTTAACTATATATTTTAATCTATCATGTTTAAAAACTATAATTGTAACTTGTTTTTTTTACATTTTAGTGTAAACTTTTTGCTAAACCGATCTGTAACTTGTGATGTACAATAAGTTAATGCGTAAATATACAAGTAGTCACGTAGAACCTATTTATTTGGTTTTTTAAATTTTAGCTTAGAAAAAACATAATAGAGTTTTTATAAAAATAATACAAGAATAACAAAATATTAGAAACACGCGCCGGATGTAAAATGTCATCTCATCGCATTACGCGGACACTCTTCTAGTATTAAATAATGTATTAATTAGGAGAAATTTATTAAATATGGGAAAATTAGAAACTATTTTCAAGTGTATCATATAATAGTATAAATTGTTATTATAATCTTTAGCATAAGAAAATTTGTTAATTAAATAGTTAAGTACTCAAATTACATGCTACTTAATTTTAAATTTTATTATTATTATTATTGTTATAATAATAATAATAATAATAATATAATAATATAATAATAATAATAATAAAAGTATTAGTACTTATATAGTTAAGTATTCAAATAAGATAACACTTATTAATAATTTTAAATATTAATTTTAACTATTATAAACAATAAAATATAATGTAGTTAATTTAATAATCTTATATTATTAAGTAATGTATTAATAATATGAATTAATTAATTAATGTATTGATTAGAAAAACTTTAATAAATGATGGACAAAATATAAATGATTGCATATAATACTTGTACTTAATGCTTAAGAAGTTGTCTTAAGTTCTTAATTTTTTTATGAAATTACATTTGTGTCTCAAGTTATGTATTATATAGTACTATAGATAGGATATCTAAGTTAAACTAGAGAGTTTTCTTAACTAAGATGAGTTTATTTATGATGGTGGTCTCAGGTTTGGAATCGATAGGAACGGCTTGATGTATAAGCTTTCATTTGGGGACGTGTCATCCTAGTGTCCAAAAATTTCGTACTTGAGTAACGAAGATGTTACGTAGAACGATGATCGGTTAGTGATCCAATAGACCGTAAAAAAGACAATTATTAACATTTAAAGAGATTAATATAACTAGTATACCCTGCAATCATTTAATGCGATTAAATATAATTGATAACTAAATTAAAACAAATTACATAACTTGTTTTATATAGAAATTAATAGGTTTTTAATAATTCTCATAATTCGTCGACAAAGTTGAAGTTAGGAGCATCGTTGACATTTGAAATCTGAATTGGTTCGTTAGATTAAAACTCGTGTTAAAGACACTAACGAGACAACAAATGGTTATGTTGAAAACAACTAGGTTTTCAATAAAGTTTATATTTATATGCCATACAACAATTATTCAACAACATGACTTATTTAGGTTTTTTTAATCATTTTAAATACTAGTGGGTAATCACGTGTTACGCGGAGTGAACAATTTATAAATTTGTATTTGTTTTCTTTTACTTGGTTTATCAATTATTTCATGTTATGGTTTAAATATCATATGTGGTTTATAATCCTCGTCATATCTTAGATCTAACACACTATATTAAAAAAAGTTAACATTAACAAAAATAGTTGAATGATTCAACCCATAACTAAACAAAAATGTTGAGAATAATTAAAGTTTAACGAATGGTTGGTTTCTCATATGCATTTCTTTGTGACAAGATTGTAATTTTGTAATAATTTTAAGATGACAAATAAAAAGGGCAAGCTTTAATTTTAAATTTCACAAAGTCTTTCTATTATACAGGAAGTCCTCTGTCTTTTATAGTGGTAGTTCAGCATTTGCGGATAATGAAGAATACTCAAAACCTTGTTGTGTATGTTTGCCAATGCACTAGTTAAAGTTGGTCTTGCTGCTAATAAAGAAAAGGATCATATATATGATAACGTATAAATCAAGTAGATGGATGATAACATTAATATGACATATCTAATATGTTTGTAATTGTTGCTAAATTCCGTTGATCATCATTGGGCCATAGATATAAAAAACATGTTATTGGCTGACTTATGAATACTTTGATCATGCTTTTCTTAATGTATATTATATTTTATTTTTGCATATGAAGATATTGTTTCATTCTATATCTTTGTAGTTTAAGATAGTTTTATATTTCTTAAACTATCATGGCTATTGAAGTTTAATGAAAGAAGGATCTAATGTGAGTGAAATTTAAAGAGTTTCTTCAAAAAATTTATTACATGAAGAAGACGAAGAAGATTACAACTATGGTTAGTTTCATTTGTGAATGAAATGCATTCAGAAAATAGTTGTCTCGATTCATCGATTCTCAAGTCATTCCGATTTCTAAGTTCTCTCATGTTGATTTTTTAAAAAGATCGTCTACTTTAATAGGTAAGCTGGTTATTTTAGTTAAGTGAATACCATCTTTGTATGAATCAATAGATGTTTTTTTGGAAAAATTACCTAACAAATTATAGAATGGAAAATCAAAAGGTACAACTCTTTGAAACAGAGTAGAGGGAATATTTCTTATGACATTAGAAATTAAAGTTTGTAACCTTTCACATGTTATTTTAAAATTGTTGTAAAATGACAATCTTGTTCTAAAAAAGTGCTTTATAAATTAATAAATTATTGTATTAAAGAAAATACGCAATAAAAATGACGTTGGTTCAAACTTCTACAAGTGAACTTTGATTAGATGGTATCTACGAGAAAAAGATAGTTAAAAAGTTGGTGAAAAATCAAATTGTTTCTTAAACTAATTATTAAACTAAACATTAGTAAAAATTACATAATAAAAGATAATCAAAATCCACCCATTACAACTAGCTACACAACCCTCACAATTTCGACCCCAAACATAAACCCTCATGTATCGTACTTCCACTCCCTTCTCCATTATAGTTATGAGATGCGGTAAAGAGGGTTTAAACAAGTGACAAGTGAACACGTCCTTGTACATATCTTATTTTAGAATGCTATTATAAGTTGATTAAAACCGGTGCGAAATGTTCACACATCGCAACAATTCGATTTCAAGTAAAAATATATTTTAAAACGTAGATAAAAATAATACCTAGAAACATTAAAACATCACCTGGCTGTGAATATGATGAGTACTAAGAAACATGAAAGCTTAAAACATAAAAGAAGTAAAAGTAAGTTTTATTTGACCCGTTTTAGATAATATTTATATCGAAAGGTATATAAATAGATATAAAAATCACATCCATATATCTAGAGTTATATGATGTAATATTAAATTTAATTTTAAAATTTTAATAAAAAAAGTTATCAAGTGAAATTGTCCGACCTACCTAGTCACAAAAATAATAATCATTGGACAGATATTTTATTTAACTAAATTTTTAGATATTTGGATTAATATTGTACTAGATTAGTTCCTGTGTAATGTATGGATTAAACAAATAAAATATTAAATAATTATTAATAAAAATTTATGCATTATAAAATCATGCTTGAAGATACAATATGATTATAAATACGTATAAATAGCTACTTTAAATAAATAAAAAAAATTGTTTTTCATAAACTTTTATTTGATAAATTTTTTTGTGATTTTTAAATATATTGTTTTAAGAAAAATGATTTTTTTAAAAAATTCATTCTATTCTGTATTTAATAAAATTTTTGTTTTTAAAAGTGTGCTTTTAATAAAAAATAGGTTTTTAATTTATTAACTTATATATTTTTAATTTGAAAATAGTATGAGTAAGATTATTAGTATTTAATATTATTATTAATAATATAAAGAAACGAGAAAGTAAGTATAATAAGGTCTTCAATTGTTACATGCTTATTTTAGATTTTTTATAAATAGATAGATATGTTAAACACTCATTAAATAAAAGGATTAGATTTAATGTAAAATATATATGTAAATAAACAAGATTAGTTACAGTATAATATTTTAATATGAAATATAATTAAAACTATATATACGTAATAGTTCAAGAAACAAATCAGTTATATCATTTTTTAACTCTCTTATGTAAACAATTTCATTTTTAAAACATTCGTTTTAAGATTTTTATAAGAAAATACTTTTTATAAAAATCTTGTTTAAAAAAATATATAATTTGTAATTATATGGTTGTTTTAATAAGGCTGTTTTAAAATATTTCACCTTTTTATAATTTTTTTAAAACAAAATGTTTTAAAATATATTTTTTAAATGTTTAATGTTCTAGAAAATTTCATATTATATAAAACTTTAATTTTTTGTTATTTATATTTTGATTAAAAGATGTTATTTTTAATTGTATTCATAAAATCTATTTTAAAAAAGATAGTTTGATTTTAAAAAATATAGATAAGAGAAAGAAACATAGGAATTAATTAAATTTATTTTTAATAAGAATGAAAAATTTGTATGAGTATTTAAATTACTATAATGTTTTTTTGAAGAAAAAATTAACGTGTGAATATCTATAAAAGAACAAGTGAGAAAAACATGAATTAAAAAAATGACAAGTAACAAAAGAAACTTACTTTATAGATGTTATAGATTGGATTTGGTGCAAGAGGTAATCCCATCAATCCAACCTTAAGATTTGTTTAATAGGTGATTTACTTTAAATAATTTAAATTTTGAATAAAAATTACTAATTTATGGATCATGGCGCATTAGAATTTAACATTTTCAAAACTTAATATTATTTTGTCGAATTTATGCGCCGGCTCCTCCCTCTGCCGCCCCTCCCTGCGCCCTTGATATCAAGGGTGTAAATCCAAGTTCGGCCCTAATCTATGGTAGATCTGAGTTCACGTGCAATCTTCGAATCAGAAAGAGTATGGTGAACTCTATTAGGACTTTAATTTACTGTAATCTTGTTCAATTTCATAACTTTAGTAGCCAACATGTTTAACTTAACATTCTATTGGTCTTAATTATATCTACTTGATTAGGGCCTTATTTTCATTCACCGACAACAAGTAATTTGGCTATTTTATTCACGGGCACAGTCATCATAGTCTGCATTCATTTAAGCATTGGACAATTGGGATACCAAATTGAAGTTGGATAGATGGTTTAAGTTTGGTCAGGATCAAGCGTAAAGTTTTGCTGAACTCATAGATATCAAAACAATACCTAAAACAATGAATACTCTAGTTGTAGTGCTAAAATGATTAACTGGTATTGGTGAGAGATATAGAAGTAAAATTACATCAAAGAAAGACAGTAACAAATACAATCTTACTTGTCGTTACAGAATATGTTTGTTTTAATTACATAATATTCTAGCATTCTGCAGATGTTAAAAAAACAAACAGTATTTTTCTTGTAGGCTCCAAAGGTTTAATCCACCTATTCTGATGTAGATGTCTGCAGATATGGTTCACAGATTGTATATATTTTCCTGTAGAAAAAACAAACATCACCTCAGAAACTTCCTACAAACTAAAAGACATTAATCTAAAAAACTTTCACACTCCAATCAATATTTGTAATCTTTGGCATGCTAGATATAAAAAGGCCATTTTCTTCATCTCTTTAACCATCCTTTCAAGAGATTTCTTTTCATCCTTGAACAACGTATTGTTTCTATACCGGCAAGTGCACCACAATTCAGGCACCGAACCGTAATTGGCTGGTCTAACAGTAATCTGGCAACACAAATAGCCCATTTTCACCAAACTGTAATAAAAAAGACAACATGGTTTCTGAAAAATTAGGTTTAAGCAGAACCCGGATTACTTTTATAATTTTTAAGATTGATTGAAGCGCACTCTTTCTACAAGTTGATTGGGATGACCATTAACCCAAACATTTTATAAAGCAGGAGTAAAGTTTGAAAATTTACCACTGGCGGTATGGGACACAAAGGAGCAGAAGAACATTAAATAGTTGCAAAAAATAAATTGTTATCCTGAGCGTTCTAACGATTCAACTAGTGAACCAGTAAGGTGTATGATTCATTTCTAAAGACAATGAAAAGTGTTTTGTAATTGTTTATTTTATCAACAAACATACAATACTCATAAAATACAAAATAATTTACTCTCACTAGTTTTGAAATACAATATAAAATACAATATACATTGAAAAGTGTTTTGTACTCGTTTATTGTACTCGTATATTTTACCAACAAACTAACAATGTTAATATTTTCTTTTAGCATTTTTTGAAACAATCAAAATACATCTAGAGCCTTACATGATTTAAAAAAAATCTCATCACTTTTTCACTTTCAAAATTTTCTCTCTATTCTCTCTCTCTCCCCCAGCCAAACACCACCTCCTCCCCTACCCTCTAGTAGCCACCTCCACCACCATTGCCACCACCATTGCCACCACCATTTTCACCGTCTTCAAATCCCAGTCTTCCTCTATTCTATTTACTGTTAGATTTTCTAAAACCGTTTAAGTCTGCAGGCACATTTGGTTTTTTCAAAAAATTCTAATAGAAAATATTGCCTAAGTTAGTCAAATGAGCGAAAATAAAAACGATTTGCATAACTAAAACAAAAAATAAAAGCAAATTAAAAATTAATATATTTGAGAAACAATATACAAAATTTAGAGACTAAAACTGAAATTAACTCCTATATTTACCATAGAAAACTTGTCTCTTATTACATTTTTTTGTTATATACTCATGACAACAACTTATTTAATGTTAGTTATTATTAGTTACACTAACATATTTGAAAACCATCATCCCGTTTAAATCTATTTGACTTTGTTTACATAATATTTCACACATGCATTGCTCTACTTAAATCCCACACCATCTTGAATTTTCCAAATCAAATCAACTCTTACTTTTGTTTTTGTTCTTGTTCTTGTTCATTACACAATCAAATCAAGTCCTAATGGGGTCTTTTCCCACCATTATCATATCTCTAGCTCCATACATTCTATCCATGGCTTTACTCATCATTCTTTTGGAGCAAATCATTTACCTGAAGAAGAAAGGCTCCGCCCCCGGCCCAAACCTGGTGTTACCATTCGTGGGAAATGCGATTTCACTCCTCCGAAATACGACGGAGTTTTGGGAACGTCAATCCGCCATGGCGAAATCCTCCGACGCCGGATTCTCCGTCAATTATTTGTTCGGCATTTTCATCGTCTTCGTCCGCTCCACAGACCTCTCTCGTAAAGTCTTCACTAACGTCCGACATGACGCATTTCGCGTCATCGCCCATGTGTTCGGGAAAAAGCTGTTAGCGGAGAATAATATTGTATACATGTTAGGGGATGTACATAAGGATTTACGTCGTCGTATTGCTCCCAGTTTTAGCCCTAAAGCACTTTCGACTTACGTTGATCTACAACAACGCATCATCCTCAAGCACCTGAGATCGTGGACGGAGTTGCCGGAATTCGATACCAAATCGTTTCCTCTCCGGCAACTCTGTCGCGATCTGAATTTGGAAACGAGCCAAAGGGTTTTCGTCGGGAGGTATTTGAGCGATGAGTCGAGGAAACGATTCAATGAGGATTACAATGTCTTCAATGTCGGATTTTTAAGTCCACCGATCGATTTGCCGGATTTGCTTTCAGAGACGCGAGATTAGCGTTGCCGAGGCTCGTCGAAATGATCGCTGATTGCGTCGACAAGAGTAAAGCGAGTATGAAGTCCGGTGAGGAGGCGACTAGTTTGGTGGATATCTGGATGCAAGACGTCGTTCCTGAAATCATCGAGGCTGACGAATGTAATGGAAAACAACCCCCACCCCCACACACCAATAGCATCGAGATCGGAAGTCACATTTTCGATTTCCTCTTCGCCGCACAAGACGCTTCAACTTCGTCACTTCTTTGGGCGGTGGCGATACTCGATCTACATCCGGAGGTTGTAGAGAGAGTTAGGAAAGAAGTCTCCGGGATCTGGTCACCGGAATCCGATAAACCGATCACATACGATCAGCTGAGGGAAATGCGGTACACGGAGGCGGTGGCGAAGGAGGTCGTCCGGTATAGAGCACCGGCAACAATGGTTCCACATGTCGCTGCTGAAGACTTCCCATTGACGGACACATACACGATTCCCAAGGGCGCAATCGTCTTCCCATCCCCGTTCGAATCCTCGTTCCAAGGCTTCGTTGACGCGGACCGGTTTGACCCAGACCGGTTTTTGGAGGACCGCCAAGAGGACCGGGTTTTCAAGAGAAACTACTTGATGTTTGGAGTTGGGCCCCACCAATGTGTGGGACAGAGATACGCGATTAATCACTTGGTTTTGTTTATTGCGATGTTCACCTCGTTGTTTGATTTCAAGAGAGATCGAACGGAAGGTTGTGATCAGATGGTATATGTCCCCACAGTTTCTCCACGTGACGGTTGCAAGGTTCTATTATCACTCAGAGTTAAATAATTTGTTCGATCATACATTTGTCGTTAAAAAAATTAATACATTTCTTTTCATGTTGAATAAATACGGTTAATGTTGTTCGGTTATGATCAGTTGGTTTTATGGATGTGTTACACCTCAAATACCTATTACGTAACTTTCAAAAATGAATGGATTGAGTGTTTAAATAACTTAACTACATTATGACATTTAACACTAACTATTTGGTAGTTCCTCTTAAGAAATTATTAATTATGTACCATTGGTTTAGGGTTGTGAGGATTTTGATGCAACCTTTAAGAATGGTTATAGTTATCTATCAATCACCATACTAAGCCATTACAACTAATGCTTTTAAAATCAGACTTAACGATGTACCAATGGTTTTCAAGTCAGACCAATAACACTGGATTTTAATAATCGGATGATGTCATAATTAATTTAAAGAACATTTTGTGTATTTATAAACTTTATATTTTATATTTTGATATAGCTTTAAGATTTAAAAGACCTGAATAAATAACATATGATGGTTAAAATACTATGGGGCTATTTGCACTGTTAGAATAAAATCTAATGCAACTTTTCAAAAGTAAATTTTTTTATATAAGTTTCATTTAACTCTAATGCAACTTTGCTAAACACAAAGGTTGCATTTTGAATATTTAATGCAACGTTTTTCATAAAAGGTTGCAAAAAAATATTAAATTTGTAACTTCTATTAAAAAGTTGCAAATTATATTAAAGATTGCAATTTTTTTCTTAGAAGGTTGCAAATTATATGTATCTATGTAACTTTTGACATGGTTGCATTATGAAAGTGATATATATATGCAACTCTTTTTGAAAATGGTACGTTATTAAAAGTTACATAGAAAACTTATTTTAAAAGGTTGTGATGGATGGTTGGTTTACACTTGCTAATGATATCTAATTATCTATGATATCTTGCATGACCCCAACGACATATCATCCGGTTGCATTCTTAATAGTTAAATGCCACTACTAATTTAATAGGATGCATATTCTTAAACCCACACAGAGTTTTATATATACTAATTAACGTAAACCTACACAATTTTTTCACGAGAAACAATGTTAGGTTGAGGAATTCAATGAGTAGTGAAAAAAATATATTGTCAAGTTTTGATTTTTAGATACTAAAAAATTTGTATTAGTTATTTGATTTTTAAACAAAATTTGTTATGATTAATAAACTAACATCAAACTTGAATAAAAAGGTTAAGAACAACTTTTTAAAATTTTCATACTAATATTAGGAAGTAATCGATCAATGACCCAGGGGCAGAACCATGCCTAAAGGTATAGAGTTAAATGACCCAATTGATTTTTGAACTGGTAGTGTAACTTAAAATATTTAACTTTTCAGTTAACTCATAGTTTTTCAGAATATAAACTTATAAGTATTTTTGGGTTCACATTGCAACTTAGGTATGTTGCTGGTTCAATGGTAAAAGCGTGTGAATGGAAGTACAGGTTGCGAGTTCGATTCTTGTAGACTATAAATCTACAATTTCTTTTCATTTTCTAATTAGTAAAATTATTAAATTACCCTTACTCTTATAACACAACCTAAAACTCTAACTCCGATTACAACTCCCACCATCACATTCAACCAACCCCCTGCCCTGTCCCATCTTGCTCCTTTCCCTATCCCTTGTTGTTGGCTGCTGAGGTGCGTCGGCAAATGTTTGAATGATTAAGATGTTTGCCTTTGAATAATTAAGCATTATACTAATGTTGAATGGTTAAGATGTATAATGCTAAATGGTTAAGACATTTTATCTGAACTGGTTAGACATTTGCCTTTGAATAGTTAAGCGATATACCAGATCTTAATGATTCAGACCTTTTAATAATTCAATACTTAATGGTTCAGACCTTTTATTTGTTTAGTATATAACTATTCAGAAAATTCCAAACAACCCCTAAATTTATTAATAATGAGATTTCCTAAAAAAACAAAATTTAAATCCGTTCCCCTCGGTTTAAGTGAAGACGGTTCAAAGATACATAAAGTGACAAGACATTAGAGCATTCACAGTGGGTATATTATCTTCATCCATATAATTACATAAAAAATCATTATATGTTCTCACTCATTTTCAATTAAATTATACTTTTTATACCATTATCATTACTTTTTTCTTTCTCTTCACTCACAACTATTTTAGAAAATATTAAAAAATTATAATGATTGAACAATAACTCTTCAAATATACCAATCCACATATATATTCTCGCTCCTTTACTCACAACCACCCAAAACCATTTCATATAATATATCAAACACACTCGCATATTTTAAGGACTCTACTGTGAATGCTTTTAGACGTTAATAATTGATTACCACGTTAGAGAAAAGCAAAAGAAGATTGTCCAATTTCTGTATACTTACTAAACATAATTTGTCAATTCTAATTCTAATACATTAGACGTTAATACCTAATATAAACTGTTACATTTTGCCACATTTAAAAATAAAAAAGCTTTCATTTCCCCATTATCATAACCAAAACAAGTTACCACTTAGCTATGATAACCTACTTTCACAAAACCATAAGCATTATATATGGTTGAACGACAACATGTTTGTGAGATTCGGTGAACGACATGGGTCCAACTAGGACTTTATATTTGTGAAATGATATGAAAACAACACTGGAATCTAACACGAAATTTATAGGTCTGGATTCAGTATAAATGGGTTTAAATCAGTTTCAGGTTGAGCCCACTAACCCATCTAGCTAGGTGGGTCATACTCGGGTCAACCCAATAGGTTGAGGAGTTCATCCGTTTAACTCATTAATTCTTTATTTTTATATTTCATATATGTGTTACCTCCCTAAGTTTTTTGGGTGTTTTATTTAAAAGTTAATTGAAATTGAAATAAGTCTTTATTTCAAAAATATAACTTTTATATATTTATTGTATTTTCTTTGGTAAAATAATAATTTTAAAGTATCCACATGTGATAATAATACAAAAAAATCAGGTCAAATGGGTGTTCATGTCAATCGTATATTTTCATGTTGTGTTTGGGTTCACATGTATGACATGATTTTTGGGATCAATGTTTTGGCTTGTGTCATGTTGACCCGCCAACCTGCAAATATGACATGGTGGTAAGGTGCTTGCTTTTCACACGGTCGTTAGCCATCCAAGTTCAAACCCTAGCTCCCTGCCCTTTTGTTTGTTTTATTTTTCTTTTCCTTTTTTTTCTTTTCTTTTTTTAATTTTTTAAGGTATATGAGTTTTTATCTTTTTTAGTATGTTTAATAATTAATTAGTATAAGAAAATTTATATTTCAAAGATTTAAATATTTAGTTATTTTGTTTACTTATTTAAAATCGTTTTCATTTAATAGGAGAGAGTAAATGAAAATAAAAGTTTAAACTTTACCGGAAGTTTACACTTGTAAACTCGTGTATCATACGGGGGGTTGGTTGTATAACATATTAAATACTATACAATTTTATTAATTATGAAACAATATTTTAATATAAGTTATGATTAAAATTACATATGAGTAAAAATTATAAATAATAAAACAATGATATCAACTTTGTAAACTTTGTATTTAAACCTTTTTTGTTTTTTCAACAAAAATAATGATTAAATATTTTTTTTTCAAAACAAACGTTGGAAAAAATGTAACTTTCAAATATTTTTGGTTTATAAAAATTTTACTATTTCAAACACCAATTTTAATATATTTTATATTTTTAAAAAATTCTAATGTTTTGAAAAAAATTAGTTTTATAGAAATTTGTTTCTCTAGAAATAACTTTAATAAAATATCTCTTATTTAATTTATTAAAGAATTGCTTTTAATAAAATAATTAAATAATATTATTATAGTAATCTAACTATTTAATAGAATAGAGAAACGAGAATTTTTTGTGAGAAGGAATGTGATCATGTCATGTGCTTCTCATAGTTACTTTTTTATATTAGTAACTAGGTTAGTACCTCGTGTATTACATGGGTTGAATAAATAAAACTTTAAATAGTTATTAATAAAAATTAATGAATTATAAAATGATCTTTTGATATAAGATATGATTAACATTACGTACGAGTGAAAAAATAATGATATCATATTTTAAACTTTTTTTTTAATTTTTTTGTTTTTTATAAAAATTGGTTTTTAACAAATTGTTTCAAAACAATCTATTTTAGAAAAGTGCCATTAATAATAATTTATTTATAATCATTTTGAAATTTAATTACTTTTGTTTCATAAGAATTTTATTTTTAAAAGCCACAGATTTTAAAGTATATTGTCTTTTTTCAAAGTTTAATATTTTTTGAAAAATTTTCTTATTTTATAAAAAAAATTTATTTCTTTATGAATTGCATTTGTAGAAAGATTTTAAAAAAAAGTTATATATGTAATATAAGAATATATGTAATATGAGAAAAATTAAATAATATCATTTGTAGTTAATGTGATATTTATTACAAAAGAAAAACGAGAAAATATAAATTAATAGCTCTAGAATCGTAACAAGTGGCATACAAAAATATTATTTTATTAGTATTGATAGATGCTAGTTACTCTTTTATTAGTAAGGGTATACTGACATTTAATTTCAATCATATATGTTATTTTTTTGTAAAAAGTATTTGAGAAATATGTGATGCTTAATATTTTAAAATTTTCAATAATGGATATTTTTTTTGTTTTTTGAGGTTTATTGATTTTCTTCTTAATTTTTTTGAACAAATTTTACGATATTAAAAAGTGAAAGTTTGAAATGCTAAGTTTGGGTTTTGTTTTTGATCATTTGAATTGGGATATTTTTTTATTTTATTTTAAGCTTCTATGTGGTTGAGAAATATTAACCATATATTATCCATGCATATTTTGGGCATGTGGTGTCTTTTTTACGTGTATTTTGTTTTCACATACTAACATGTAGACCCGGCAAAGGAGACCCGTGTATTAAATTTGGTCATTTTGGGTAATTTTTATGTCATGTGAAGTTATTTTGGGCTTTCAACAAACTCAATCAGCGGGTCAAAAAAATTGATTCAATGGGCTAAAGAAAAACACTTGCGGGTCAAAATGGGTTGAGTGAAATAATCTACGGGTCAAGATGGGTGGGGGTTTCTTTCCTCGTCAATAACCTTGGTATCAAATTTGGTCCAAAGGTGAATTATGCAACCTCATGCATCTTCGACTCTAATCAGCAGTCTTCAAGTTTTGTTCGCATACCACAAACGTCGTCGTAGAGAGTTTTTATATCTCAAATGAACGAATAGGATTCGAAGCTTGTTCAAGTAATTCGTGAACCATAATCATCATTGAAAACCACCGGTTTCATCTTGATTGCCCTTAGTTTCATAACCACAATCATCACACGTATTAATTCAATAAGTTTGCAATTTGGGTCGAATTGTAGGGGTTATTGGAGTCAGCAGAAGTGGTGATAGAATTGCTAGAAAAAAGATAGATCAAGAACAAATAGATGAAGTAACACTTGCCTTTGATATCATGGAAGACCAAGTTAGTTTTGATTGCTTCAAACAAGTGACGCATGGCGTGCCGTGATTGAATCTAGCAAAGGGTATGAAGAAGATCGAGAATACTAAAATTGATTACTGAATTGGAGATCGTAAATGTAGTGAATCTAAAATTAAGGCATAAATCATAATTTTATTTTGTTGAGTATTGCCCTTGGAAAGCTCGTTACTACTAATTATAGCACCTATTTCATTGAGTGTTTAACCCATACCCATCCTGACGCGTACCCATCCTGACCTTTCTTTTTAATCGATCTATTCTAGTCCAAACCAATTCTACTCCCTTAGCCAACCCAATCCAACCTGCCTATTTTGGCACCTCTACTAATGTGTAATCAAGGAATGTTAACTTAGGAAATAGAAGAATGTTGTTGGATATGCTCTCGATTCTAACCATTGAGAACAAACATGACGGGCCAATGATCAACACAGCATATTGGGCTTGGAATTAGTTATTCAGGTGGGCTAAATGATTTTATCAGGGTTGGGCTTTGCTTGTTAGTAGTCTATTCAACTACAAAGACTTTGAACATCGTAAATTAAATTAGAGATACACAAAATAACCGGATACGGACCCGACCCGGACCTGGGTTCGGGTACAACCCAATGGAAGGCATACCCAGTTCGAACCCGTTTAAACCGTAGGGTTGGAACCGGGTTTAGTTTTTGAGTCTTTTAGCGAACCCGACCCGAACCCGACCCGGTCTAAACCTGAATTGAACCCGGTATTGGACCCGATATTGAACCTGGTATTGGACATAAAAAAAAGAAAAGAAAATTAAAAAAATAAACTAAACCCGGTTCCGGACTCGACCCGACCCAACCCGGGTATGACGGGAGGGTTTTCCGGCAAGTGAACCCGACCAGGTTCGTACCGGGTTCACCAATACCCGGGTACAAAAAACCCAATTGAGTCCAACCCGGTTTGAACCCGTTTTGGGTCCGGCCCAAAACCCTAAATGTGCATCTTTATATTAAATCATGAACAAACAATAACACATATGATTATGTGAATAAACTCCTTTAATTATATGTACACTGGGTTAGTATTCCGTGCATTACACGGGTTGATGAAATAAAATATTAAATAGTTATTAATAAAAATTAATAAATTATGAAATGATTATTTAATATAAGATATGATGAACATTATAAAAATGTATATTATTTAATATATTATAATAGTTATTAATTGTTTTTTTTTAAAAATGGTTTTTGAACAAATTGTTTCAAAATAAATCATTTTTTAAAAAATGCCATTTTTACTAATTTATTTATTATAACTTTAAAATTTAATTACTTTTAGTTTATAAGATTTTTATTTTTAAAAGCCACGGTCTTTAAAATATATTTGTTTTTTTCTAAAGTTTGATAATTTTTTGAAAAAAATATCTTTTTTTATAAAAATATTATTTATTTATAAATTGAATTTATAGAAATATCTTTTTTTAAATAAATTTATATTTGTAATATGAAAAAATTAAATAATATCATTTGTAGTTAATGTAACATTTATTATGAGAGAGAATCGAAAAAATAAAACTTAGTAACTCTAAAATTATAACAAGTGACATATAAAAACATTTTTTAATTAGTATTGATAGATTACGTGTTTTACATGATCTTGTTATTTTGATCGAGTATTGATTGATTTGTGCTATTCCACATCAAACATCAAAAATCATATATGAACAGCTATGATTTGTAGATTCAATCCTTATAGAAGCAATACAAACAAAAAAGAAAGTAAAAAGACAAAAATATAGAAGAAAGAAAAACTTAAAACTCTATATATAAATGTTTTCTTTTTTTTTTTAAACTAATAAAGTCTAGAATCTACTTTTATAGAACAAATATCAAGCACCATAATCTGTAAGAATATATAAAGAGACTAATTTGATAATAAAAATAAAAGACTCAAAGTAAAAAATAAAAATTATAATAAATGTATTTTAAATTTCTTAGTTATATAAGAAACTTAATAAATCAATGTTTTTAAAATATTAATTGATTTCAACTATTTTTGATGACCTTTGACGTGCCATACAACAAAGAAATCAAATTATCACAAGCAAATTTTAAGATCAACTACCAACTAGCAACAATGTGTTTCATTAAATTGCTTAATGTACTTTTAGAATGAACTATAGTTTAATAGCAATACTCTATTTTGGAGTTTCTAAAACTACTTTTAACGAAGTTTGAAGTTTGAACAAGAATGATCTCCAAAAAATACCACCGAACAACAATGAATCTAAGCGTTTATGGTTAAAGTGGTAAGATATTTTGCCTCTAATATACAAAAGGTTAAGGATTCAAATCCTACAAATGACAACTATAAAAAAATTAAAATCCCTTCTAAAAGAAAAAAATCTGATTATCCATTTATTAATTAAGGATCCTCTTAAATTTCTCTTGAGCTCCTATGTGAGGTGTGTAAAATCAACCATATTTTTATATTTTGAGCGAACAACAATATTCTTTCAAATAAACGAGGCATTTCCCCTCTACACATAATTCGATTTATTGTATTAAAAAGTAACATATAATATATTCACATACTAGGTTACAATCTCGTATTATACATGGACTAAATAAATTTACCGTTACATGATTTATAATATAAAAAATTATGTCTTAAATATTGTGTATTATAGGGATTGAATAAACACATGTATTACACATTTGAAAATTTAGAGTTAACACATTTAAAATTTTAACTATGGATAGTTATCTTCCTACTATAATAAAAGAGTAACTTAAGGTGTCACGTGTAACATCACAATTATACTCATCAAAATTTTCTCACATCTCTCTCATATTAAATAACTAGTATAATACCCCTTGTAATACACGAGTTGATTAAATAATATATGAAATAATTTGTAATAAAATTTTAAAAATTATAAATGATATCTATAAATAAGATCTGATTGAGTTAGAAATAAATAAGTAGTTCAACTAAAAATAACAATAATATCATTTTAAAATTTTATTTTATAAGATTGTGTTTTTTAATTGTTTTCTTAAACATTCTGCTTTTTTTTAATTTTATTTTTGAAAAAATAGTTATATCATGAAACTTAGAAAAAATGGTATTAAAATACTTCCTATTTAAAAAAAATTTTGTGTCATATATTTTAAAAGTGTATTTTTTATTATAATATCATGCTTTTAAAATAAATTTTTGTATTTTAAAAATATTTTAAATAATATAGTTACCATATATACTTTTATTATTTATTAAGAGAGAGATGCGGAAGAATAAAAATAAGAATGCTTAATATGTTGACATGTGACATCAAAAAAACTTCTTTTATTATAAGTAATAAATTACCTTAATTATTAATAATATTATTTAATATTTTTTACACGTAATAAATTAAAAACAAGATCTATTTATTAATGTTATTTCTAAATAAATAATTTTTTTATAAAATAATATTTTTTTCTAAAGCATAAAGCTTTTTAAAAAATATGAAATATTATTATAATTAGTATTTTTAAAAGTTCACATTTTTGAAACCAAAAATAATTAATTTGGGCGTTATAATAAAAAAAATTTTGAAAATGACATTTTTATATAGTTCGTTTTAGAACAAAATGTTTATTTCTTTTCTTGGAAAAAAATTTAAAAACAAAATTTTAAAATTGATATCACTGTTTTATTACTTATAGTCATTTCTCATACATAGTTTTAGTCATACCATATTTATAATTAATAAATTTTATTATATTAATATTTTATTTATTTAACTTGTGTAATACATGGGTTTATTAAAGTTAGTTAATTAATAAATAACTATTATAACATTCATAATTTAGAAGAGAAAGAAGCAAAAAAACCAATTATTAGATGGTCTAGAATGATAACAAGTGTCCAGATTTAATTTTACTTATTAAAGAGATAAGCACGTTCAATGAGGGTATTTGCTAATGATAAATCTTGTGATAAATCTTTGACTATTCTATGCAAAATGTTTATAACACATAGCCATTGTCCATAAAGTTAGAAACAAGAACATTGATGCATCCTACATATTATTCTAGCAACAAGACTTTGTTAGAATCATTTGTCTTTTTAGTTTTATATTCATATATACTCAAATTTGTTTGTATTGATCTTCTACCTCTATAATAATATGCAAGATTGTGATTTTGATCACAAGAAACAAAACCATCTAAGATGGCCAACACTTTAATTTTCACAATTTTATATGTTTTAGTTTTGTTATGTTCATACGCTTTGGCAAGCCAGGCACGCTTCACTTGGAATGAAACAGCTGCAGTCGCTGCTGCTCCAAATGCCGATGGCATCTGCAAGTCAATGGTGGTGCCACGTGGCTACCCGTGTGAAGAACATAAAGTGAGAACAAAAGATGGTTTTGTGCTAAGCTTACAAAGAATCCCATTAGGACGTGCGGGTGGGAAGAAGGGCAGCGGGTCCCGTTCTTTTGCAACATGGTCTCCTAATGGTTAGTGAACTACACATTTACACTCATGTATTAATGTTTAGTTTTTTTTTAAAAAAAAAAAACTTGCTTTAAAAGTTTTGAATGAACTAGGACGGTATAACATGGCTGTTGAGCGCACCAGACCAGTCATTGGCTTTGGTTTTAGCTGATAATGGGTTCGATGTGTGGATTGCTAGTACGCGAGGAACCAAATATAGTCGTGGTCATGCATATCTCAAGCCCGAAGATGAGGTTAATTTTGTCATTTGATCTTACATGTGTTTGAGAGTAAAAAAATCAAACTCATATCATGTTGGATATCCTATACTAACTGCTTTATTGTTATATTGTAGGCATATTGGGATTGGACATGGGATGAGTTAGCAAGAAATGATCTTCCAGCTACATTTCAATATGTTCATGGTCAAACGCGCCAGAAACTGCATTATGTTGGCCACTCGTTGGTGGGTGTTCGACCTTAAAAAAGTGTTATCTAATTACATACAAGTCAAGATTTAACTGTTCTTTTGCATATTTGTATAGGGAACTTTGATTGCTATGGCTGCATTATCAAAAGGGGAGCTCGTTAGCATGCTAAGGTCTGCGGCGCTGCTTAGTCCCGTTGCTTACGTGGGCCAGATCACATCCCCATTAGGAAGAACTGCTGCTGAAAATTACATTGCAGAAGTAAAGATTTACAATCTTGATTTAAAACCAGTCAAATTTTAATATTCTTGTATGAAAGTTTAAATGTTTTCTTTGTAACAGGGTTTGAAATGGTTGGGGCTTCATGAGTTCAATCCAAAAGGGTAAGATTTGCGAGTTATCACATGTTTTGGGCACTTTTTACCCATGTGTTTCATATGGGTTTTGTTTATGTGACCAGGGATGCTGTGACCAAGTTTCTCAAGAAAATCTGCGCGAGACCAGGCATTGATTGTACCAACTTGTTGAATTCATTCACAGGTATTTTAACAAATAAGAATTGTTTTTGATCTTCGAAACAGTGTGATTATAAATTGACACTTATATTTTGTCTGGGATTAGGCAAAAACTGTTGCTTGAAGCCCTCGATAGTTGATGTTTTTCTAGACCACGAGCCTCAGCCGAGCTCTACAAAAAACATGATGCATATAGCTCAAAGTAAGCTTTATGTTCCAAAGCTATTTAATGTTTTGTTGGCATCAAACGGGTCAATGTGGGTTTTGTGCGTCAAATGGGTCTAACGGGTTGAAACTCACGTAAAATCTTATGAATCGTTATATAGAAAAAGGTTGATTATAATTGTAACAATATGGTACTTTTAGCCAATAGCTATTTATAAATTTCTTTAACGCCAAGAAAAGTGTTTGCAGCGCAACCCTATTTGACGTGGACTATATGTTTAACTGTTTTGACCCATTCTTTTGCACCATCGGACAATGTTTATTTTTGAATATTCTTTCAGTGATAAGAGATGGAACTATCCGAATGTACGATTATAAAGATGAGGGCCAAAACAGAAAACGCTATGGGCAGCCCACGCCACCAGCTTACAACATAGCAAACATACCGAAGAATGTTCCACTTTTCCTCAGCCATGGTGGTGCAGATTGCCTTTCTGATGTCAACGACGTGAAACATTTGTTAAGAACACTTCAACATCATGACAAAGACAAAATCGTCGTTCAATTCATAAAAACTTATGCTCATGCTGATTTCGTTATGGGTACAAATGCCAGACAAGTTGTGTATGAACCTATGATGGCCTTCTTCAAGCTCCATTGAGAACACCATGACACCAGATGATTTGATTATTGTTTTCTGTTCATGCTTGTGTACTTTTGAGTTTATTTCTTGTTAATCTGTACTATTTTTGTTGTATGATAAAGACATTAATTAAAAGATCCAATTTGTTGGAATAAATAAAGGTTAATTATAAGTCTAAATCCTCAAAAGTGTGCAATAATGAATCATCGTGTATGTAAACAAAGAGCAAAATCATCAATTTTTTAGGATGATCGATACATTTTAAGTCGAATTCATTATCTTTGTCAATATGACCCATATTTTTCATGTAAAAGCATCTAATCGAAACCAAAATCCTCAATTTCATAGAATCTATGCTTTCATTATCTCCCTATTGTCGTTCCACGTTTCCATTCTGACCAACGGGTTAACTTCCACTCGTTTTTCTACTATTTGTTCCAATCATGTTGTTGTGAATGTTTTGTTTGCAGGGGCATATTAGAGAAGCAATTGCACTATATCAGTAGTTGCCATTTAGTTTTCTTCAGTTGTTTCTCCATATTAATGTTTGTGGACCATGTTATTGTCCACATCTTTACTTCTTGAGTAACTCATTCATTGTAATCAACGTCTATAACTTGAGATTGTCCTCTATGTTTAATCAATACCGAAACAAATATGTTGTCAAAACTCCTTTTCATCAAGCTGTAACAATATTTTCACCAGTTCATTAGTATATTATTTCTTGATGGGTTTGTCTTCTGCTATGTGAGATTTTCGTAACAAACCAAACCATATAAAACAAGAAATTAAGATGAATGAGATTTTAATGTTTAAAATTGTGTTTTCAAGACCGTTAAGTGTTGAAATCAAGTTAAACTAAACAAATGGAAATTTGCAATACATCAATTTAACAATCAACAATCTTTTGAACAAAATGTTACCTTTTCTTTTCTGTTCTTGCAAATCAAAATGAAGAACACAAGCAATCAATCAAACCAGAGATTAATACTTGGATAATATCTCAGAATCGTGTTGGACACTATCAGATTAAACCATTTGACCGCAACTATCATGTTTAATCGGACTATAAACTGAGATTTCGAGAATCTAGATTTTGTTTTTTGAGAGACCCGTGCGAATGATAAAACGAAAAAGAAGAAGGAAATTCTAGAGAGAAAACCTATAACCGAGCGACCTGTTTTGTACATTCCAAAAGAAACCGTCGATTGGAAGTTTCTTTCTTGTCCGGTAAGAATTCCGACCATGGAGCCCCGACAGGCCACTAAACAATCCTCTGTTCTTTCTTCTTTCTTCTAGATCTGATTGCAAATACTTTTATTTGCATATTGGGTTTATTTTTTTATATATTTTAGTTGTGTTTGCATATTGGGTTAATCCAATTATTATTTATTTAAGCCCAATAATATTAACATCCAAACCCAATTCAATAATTCAAGATATTTATATTCAAGTCCAATAATAATTTCATTGTATTAGTGTAAAACGAGTACGCACTCCCGCGTCACCTAACTTGTTTTAACCACTATTACAATTCCTCAGATCGTCAAATTAATCCAATAACACTAAAATTATTAACATTAAGTTGTGAAGTTCCTATCATATACGTCATCACAATTTGATATCCGAACACAAACTCTAACCGATTAGAAGGTCATGATACTCATTCGTTTGGTTTCAGAGAGCCTAAAATTGATCCGCCAAGAGAAAAAAAACACTACATGGTAAGTCTTTTGGTTGCATAACTTTTAAATTATTAAGGCGTGCCTGTTGCTACTTTTGATTATCATAATCTATCACTATGACAGCCACCTTGCCATCTCCTCCTCTACTTGACCATCATTTAAAACATATTCAACCATCTACAAATGACATTCTTCATCGGTAGCACCACCATATTGCACACACATTATTCTTTGTAGTTTTTATGAGCGAAAATCTATGGCTTCTTCCTAATTCTACTCGTAGAGCGGCATCATAGGTGCTCACAAACATCTTTGTCTTCTTCTCTTCATTGGCTTTTTTAAGTTTCTAAGTCTACATTGATCTTGTATTTCAGTATTTGGCATTACCGTAGCTCACAGTGTCTTTTTTATTCCTTTTCTTTCACTTTTGGTTCGTTTTGCCTTTATTTTATCCGGTGGTGATGGTTGTTGTTACGTTGGTGGGTGTGCTTACAAAGTTGCAGAAAGAAACGAATAAAAAGAGCCTAAAAGAACATTTTGTTTTATGTGTCAATTTAAATTTGACAATTTATAAACACGTCGCAACATGTGTGTGTAGTTTAACGTTTTTATGCTCATTATTTTCAAGTTTAACGGCCCTGCCACAATGCACTCGTTTAATTATTGTTTTTAACATTGTATTAGATGGGAATTGGGTGTCTTGACACAAGAAATTTAAATGGACTTTAAACCCATCCCTATGGCTGATCTTTTTCACGAGGCCTCTTTCTAATCCTTTTGTTAGGTGATCAGCCAAATTGAATTCAGATTTTACAAATTCAATAGATATCAAACCATTCATGATTAATTCTCTAATCATGCTATGTCTAACACCTAAGTGTCTGGTCTTCCCATTGTATACTTGACTGTATGCTTTAGCCAAAGTAGCTGCACTATCACACCTGATAGAGATAGATGATATTGGTTTTGACCATAAAGGTATCTCAAATATCAAATTTCTTAGCCATTCAGCTTTCTTACCAGCCGCGACTAAAGCAACAAATTCAGATTCCATAGTCGAATTAGTTATGCAAGTTTGTTTCTTTGATGCCCAGGAAATGGCACCACCACCAAGTAGGAATACCACCCACTTGTCGAAGAATGATCTTCCACATTTGTTATCCAACTTGCATCAGAATATCCTTCTAAAGCTGAAGGAAAACCTGAATAACATAAACCATGATTTATGGTTCCTTTCAAGTATTTAAACAACTATTCACAGCTTGCCAATGATGTGTGCTAAGATTACTGGTAAATCTACTCAGTTTTCCAACGGCATATGCTATATTAGGCCTTGTGCTTATCATAGCATACATCAAGCATCCAGTTGCTTTAGAATATTCCAACTGTGAAATAGAATCATCTTTATTAGGCATAAGCTTGATATTAGGATCTATAGGAGTACTCACCGGCGAACAATCAAAGTAATTGAATTTCTTCAATACCTTTTCAATGTAATGAGATTGAGTTATTGATATTTCATTGTTGTTTCGTTTTATCCGTATACCTAGGATAACTTCTGCCTCCCCCAAATCTTTCATATCAAAATTAGAAGACAATAATTTCTTAGTCTTGTCTATCTAATCTTGGTCGGTACCAAAGATCAACATATCATCAACATACAGACAAATAATTACCCCATTTCCAGAGGAATTGAATTTACTGTATACACACTTATCTGCTTGGTTTAAGAGAAAACCATTAGATAAGATAAACTCATCAAATTTTTTATACCATTGTTTGGGAGCTTGTTTTAGACCATACAGTGATTTAATTAGTTTACATACTTTATGTTCTTGTCCTTGCAAGACAAAACCCTCAGGTTGTTTCATGTATACTTCTTCATCCAGTTCACCATTTAGAAAAGCTGTTTTTACATCAATCTGATGAATTATAAGTTTATGAATTGAAGCTAAAGCAAGTAATAATCTTATAGTGTAAATTCTAGCAACCGGAGCATATGTATCAAAGAAATCAATTCCTTCCTTTTGTCTAAAACCTTGGATTTAAACTTGTCTATGCTACCATCAACTTTCATTTTCCTTTTGAATATCCACTTACAACCTAGTGGTATACACCCAGGTGGTAAGTTAGCCAATTTCCACGTATTATTATGCATAATAGAATCCATCTCATCTTGAATTGCCTCTTTCCAGAAAGCAACATCTCAAGATGCCATTGCTTTATTATATGTCTTTGGATCCTCTTCGATATTAAAACAATATTGATATTGATAGCAGATATCACTCCTGGATCCTTCAACCAAGTAAAGATGAAAATCAGAACCAAAGAATTTAGCCTTTCTAGTTCTTGTACTTTTCCTTGGTTCAGAAGGACTAGATACACTGTCAGCATTAGACAATGCTTTAACCGAATCAACTGCTCTATTCCTAACGGGATCAAAATCCTTCTTTGAGAATTGGTGATGCTTTCCTTAGGCTTAAGCATAGAAGTGAATCTATCTTCATCAAAGATAGCATCCCTTGATTCTATAACAGTGTTTACAGACACAAAGTCATTGGGTTCTATAACATAGAACCTATAGGCCTTTGAGTTTTTAGCATATCCAATAAATATACAGTCTATTCCTTTCTCACCTAAGTTCTTTCGTTTAGGTTCAGTAAGGCGAACTACAGCTCTACAACCCCAAACTTTTAAATAGTTTAAATTAGGAGGCTTCCTTTTCCATAACTCATAAGGAGTTATTTTGTTCCTTTTGTTAGGAGTTCGATTTAATAAATAGCAAGCAGTTAGCATCGCTTCTCCCCAGAATTCATCACTCAGACCAGAGTATGATAGTAAGGAATTAACCATTTCTTTTAATGTCCTATTTTTCCTTTCAGCAACACCATTCTGTTGTGGTGTATAAGGGGCTGTTGTTTGATGTATTATTCCAATGGACTGAAAGAACACTGGATCATAATACTCCCCTCCCCGGTCAGTTCGAAGAGATTTAATTAGATTACCATGAAACAGTTCAACTTCTTGTTTATAGACCTTAAATTTATCAAGGGCTTCATCTTTAGTATTAACCAGATACACATAACAGTATCATGTTGCATCATCTATGTAAGTGACTACATACTTTTTATTACCAAGAGAAAGTGTGCTATGAAAGTCACATAAATCAGAATGAATAAGTTCTAATACCTTAGATTCCCTCTTAACATCCTTAAATGGTTTTCTAGTAATCTTGGTTAATTTACAAGTGTGGCAATTGTTATCATGCATGTCAAAAGCAGGTATCAAACTCATTTTTGACATATCTTTCATTCTAAAGAAATTAACATAACCTAGTCTAGCATGCCATAATTTAGAAATGTAGTCTACTTTATTAGATGAAGAGGAAACAATACATGCAGATTCATTAGCAAATGGAACATGAATATTAAGTTTAAACATGCCATTGGATAAATACCCAAATCCAACGAAGGTTCCATGTTTAGATAAGATAAACTTATCTGACTCGATGACCTGTTTATAACCACAACTGTTCAACATAATTCCAGACAAGAGATTCTTTCGAATCCCGGGTACATACAATACATTATACAGTATTAATTGTTTTCTAGTAGTAAATACAAGTTTGACATTTCTAATTCCTTTGATAGGCTTAGTTGCCACGTTTCCCATTCTCAGCACGGATCCATCTTCAACTGTTTTAAGATCCTCGATCCACTTTAGATCCTTGCACACGTGACTTGTAGCACCCGAGTCTACCCACCACGCAGTTTTATCATCCTGGACATAGAATGATTCAAAAATCAAGGAAACATAATTCTTAATAGAATTAAAAACTAAGATAGGACACAAACCTGGTTTTCCATTTGGGTTTTTTGACCCACTAGGACCGGCTATATTAGCCTTACGTCCACTTGACATTTTCACCCAACAGTCTTTCTTGAAATGTCCCGGTTTTCCACATCTCCAACAAGCAGGTTCTGCCTTCTTATTAGGATGTTTGCTATCACTATTAAACTTGCGTTAATTACCCGTTGACTTGTTGAACCTTTTGAATTTCCCATCATCTTCAACATTATTAACCGAGGACGATGCTGGGTTTTTACCCTTGGTTTTATCCAATCTTGAGCCTGAAGTGATTCTTCAATACGGATATGACTACCCAATTGAACCAAAGTCAAGTCCTCCTTTTAATGTTTTAGAGTATGTAGGTGGAAACTTGTCGATTATACTCGACATAGAGATTGACACATCCATATGTATATCATGTTGTGCATATTGACCCAAGATATGAAGCAGTTCATTATATTGTTCCATTACTGGCCTAGAATCTGTCATTTTGTTAATTATTAAAATTACTTACTAGGATTTCTTGCTTGACGCATCCTCGGCCATGTATTTTGCTTCGAGTGAATCCCAGAGGTCTTTGGCAGATTCTGCATTCTGATATACATCAAATAGTGAATCAGTCATCCCATTGAGTATGTGGCCTCTGCAGATATAATCATCATTTTCCCACTTGAGTCTCCTTCGTTGTTGATCCAAAGTTTCATCTTCCACTATGTCTGGTATCGGCGTAGAGAGTACATACGCAACCTTCAATGTTGTCAACAAGAAATGCATCTTCTTTTTCCATCGCCTAAAGTCTTGATCCTCAAATTTTTTCAATTTTGCAAATTTACTAGACATGTCAAGAACAGATTCTCCACTTCCCATATTTAAATCAAATTGCCTTTTCTCAACACAAAATAATGTTCCAACTAGATGTTCTTATTGAACACACAACCGACTTAATCGACTGTCAAACAAATTAAACACAATCGAGTATATTGAGTCTCAATTTCCAGATTACAAATAATCCAGACTTCAGATTGCAAACAATCCCCAAACTTCAGATTATATATATAGAAAGAACCCAAAAATTTCAGATTATACAAACCCAAAAATTTCAGAATATAAACAATCAAATGGTTTAATCTTGTTGAAATCAAGTTAAACTAAACAATCTGAAATTTGCAATACATCAATTAACAATCAACAATATTTTGAACAAAAGGTTACCTTTTCTTTTCTGTTCTTGCAAACCAAAATGAAGAACACAAGCAATCAATCAAACCAGAGATTAATACTTGGATAATATCTCAGAATCGTGTTGGACACTATCAGATTAAACCATTTGACCGCAACTATCAATGTTTAATCGGATATAAACTGAGATTTTGAGAATCTAGATTTTGTTTTTCGAGAGACCCGTGCGAATGATAAAACGAAAAAGAAGAAGGAAATTCTAGAGAGAAAACCTATAACCAAGCAACCTGTTTTGTACATTCCAAAAGAAACCGTCGATTGGAAGTTTCTTTCTTGTCCGGTAAGAATTCCGACCATGGAGCCCCGACAGGCCACTGAACAATCCCCTGTTCTTTCTTCTTTCTTCTAGATCTGATTGCAAATACTTTTATTTGCATATTGGGCTTATTTTTTATATATTTTAGTTGTGTTTGCATATTATGTTAATCCAATTATTATTTATTTAAGCCCAATAATATTAACATCCAAGCCCAATTCAATAATTCAAGACATTTATATTCAAGTCCAATAATAATTTAATTGTATTAGTGTAAAACGAGTCCGCACTCCCGCGTCACCTAACTCGTTTTAACCACTATTACAATTCATCAGATCGTCAAATTAATCCAATAACACTAAAATTATTAACATTAAGTTGTGAAGTTCCTATCATATACGTCATCACAATTTGATATCCGAACACAAACTCTAACCGATTAGAAGGTCATGATACTTATTCGTTTGGTTTCAAAGAGCCTAAAATTGATCCGCCAAGAGAAAAAAAACACTACATGATAAGTCTTTTGGTTGCATAAGTTTTAAATTATTAAGGTTTGCCTGTTGCTTATTTTGATTATCATAATCTATCACTATGACAGCCACCTTGCCAACTCCTACTCTACTTGACCACCATTTAAAACACATTCAACCATCTACAAATGAAATTCGTCATCGGTAGCACCACCATATTGCACACACACCATGTTTTGTAGTTTTTATGAGCAAAAATCTATGGCTTCTTCCTAATTCTACTCGTAGAGCGGCATCATAGGTGCTCACAAACATCTTTGTCTTCTTCTCTTCACTGGCTTTTTTAAGTTTTTAAGTCTACATTGATCTTGTATTTCAGTATTTGGCATTACCGTAGCTCACAATGTCTTTTTCATTCATTTTCTTTCACTTTTCGTTCGTTTTGCCTTATTTTATCTGGTGGTGATGGTTGTTGCTACGCTGGTGGGTGTGCTTACATAGTTGCAGAAAGAAACGAATAAAAAGAGTCTAAAAGAACATTTTCTTTTATGTGTCAATTTAAATTTGACAATTTATAAACACGTCGCAACATGTGTGTGTAGTTCAACGTTTGTATGCTCATTTTTTTCAAGTTTAACGGCCCTGCCACAATGCACTCGTTTAGTTATTGTTTTTAATATTTTACTTTTCATATGCAAGGTTTAACGTTTTTACGTCTACTTTTCGTTCAGTTTTATATTTGTTTTTTTCATTATTAATATGAGTTTTTTTGGTTTAACGAGTCCGCACTCCCGCATCACCTAACTTGTTTTAAACACTATTACAATTCATCAGATCGTCAAATTAATCCAATAACACTAAAATTATTAACATTGTGAAGTTCCTATCATATACGTCATCACAATCTGATATCCGAACACAAACTCTAACCGATTAGAAGGTCATGATACTCATTCGTTTGGTTTCAGAGAGCCTAAAATTGATCCGCCAAGAGGAAAAAACACTACATGGTAAGTCTTTTGGTTGCATAACTTTTAAATTATTAAGGCGTGCCTGTTGCTACTTTTGATTATCATAATCTATCACTATGACAACCATCTTACCATCTCCTCCTTTACTTGACCACCATTTAAAACACATTCAACCATCTACAAATGACATTCGTCATCGGTAGCACCACCATATTGCACACATACCATGCTTTGTAGTTTTTATGAGCGAAAATCTATGGCTTCTTCCTAATTCTACTCGAAGAGCGGCATCATAGGTGCTCACAAACATCTTTGTCTTCTTCTCTTCATTGGCTTTTTTTAAGTTTCTAAGTCTACATTGATCTTGTATTTCAGTATTTGGCATTATTGTAGCTCACAATGTCTTTTTTATTCCTTTTCTTTTACTTTTGGTTCGTTTTGCCTTTATTTATCTGGTGGTGATGGTTGTTGTTACGCTGGTGGGTGTGCTTACAAAGTTGCAGAAAGAAACGAATAAAAAGAGCCTAAAAGAACATTTTGTTTTATGTGTCAATTTAAATTTGACAATTTATAAACACGTCGCAACATGTGTGTGTAGTTCAACGTTTTTATGCTCATTTTTTTCAAGTTTAACGGCCCTGCCACAATGCACTCGTTTAGTTATTATTTTTAATATTTTACTTTTCATATGCAAGGTTTAACGTTTTTACGTCTACTTTTCGTTCAGTTTTATATTTTTTGTTTTTTTCATTATTAATATGAGTTTTTTTGGTGTAAAACGAGTCCGCATTCCCGCGTCATCTAACTCGTTTTAACCATTATTACAATTCACCAGATCGTCAAATTAATCAAATAACACTAAAATTGTTAACATTCCTCCCCCATTTTAGTGATATCCATGATTAATTTAAATATCCCTCGAATAACATAAACTTATGCATAAATGAAAATATCCTGTGAATTGAATTTTCATCTTAGTATATCACATTCAAATATTAGAATATCAGGATGTCACAATGGATTGAACCCTTGCTATCCATATCAATAACTGAATTTAATATACACACAAGTTTACAAATTTAGATTCTCACTTGACACAACATTTTACTAGCCCGTGTCCCAATCCGTCAAAGAATACATCGAAGCCAAGTCCAAACTTCTTGAAGCGGTTAAACTTCATATTCTTATAGATAGTAGAGCATTAATCACAAGATGATGCTTGACATAATTGACAAAAGATAGAATTATCAACTTCACCATCTAGTGCATGGAGCAGGGTTAATTATTGTAAATTGGAGTTTTATTACAACAATTGAGGATGATAAAGAGGTGGCAGGTGGAATGATTAAAGGGTTGTTTCATACTTTTTTAAATGATTAAATGCTGAACCAATAAGATGTTAAGAGGTTTGAACCATTAAAAGATAATATATTTTTAACTATTCAAATGCAAAAGTCTGATCAATTCAGATAAAATGTTTTAACCATTTAACATTGGACCTCTTAATCATTCAGAATTAGTATAATGTTTAACCATTCGGATGCAAATATCTTAATCATTCAGACATTTGCTCACGAAACAAACAGTCTGAATCATTAAATGTTAAACCATTCATACATTTGAACCATTAAAAGTTTGATTAAAATGTCACACCCTCAAAATCCACTTGCGGAGTTTTACCGCGAGGCGTGTGAACAAACCAGGATCACAGTCAATAGTTACTCAGAACGACTCTAAATGCCATAATTTAAGCAAAATCAACCAAAATACAAACTTTAAACAATGCGGAAGCGTTTTGAAAACAACCCAAGTCAATAAAGTATAACTATGGCAAAACAAGTGCCAACCCAAAAGAGTAAACCGTAATTGTTAAAATGTTAAATTGTCCTGAATAATCGTGTCTTAAAATGCAGTGAAACATGCAGTGCTCCTATGGCAGGCAAGCTAAGGACCTGAGAAAAGCATACTAAAATGTCAACACATAGGTTGGTGAGTTCAAGAGTTTGAGTTCAATAAACATGTAAACAGTTGTGACATATATAAGCAGTGTATGGTAATAGACAGCTAGTCTATTATCAGTAAATATTAATACATAGTGATTTTGCAATTGAAGCTGACTGTGATAGTTGTTGCCTCCTGTCACGACTTACCATGTCGTGACAATGTTCAATAGGACAAATTGCACCCGGTTGACCTCGAGTCACACAGGTGGGGCTCGTCAGACCCAGTAGTACTACCCAAGTTTCCCCGCTATCAAATATTAACAATTCAAAAGTGTGAGGACTTTTCCCATGGTAAACAGCACTATAGTAATATTATACACAACTTAAATATTTAAAAGCGTTCGTATAAATACCAGTATGCTATCTCCCCCAAAAGAGATTAAATAAATAGTGGGGCATGAACTCACCTGATGTATGCAAAGAGTACTTAGGGTTTATTTGAGAAACGAGAGGATAGCCAACCTTCAAAGGTTACCTAGATCATGTGAGTACATAAGTACGTGTATATAAAAGACATGTGAAACCCTAGTCATACCAAAACCAAAGACTCAAGCTTCCAGAAAAATAGACACGTTTGACCTAGTTGACCCGTTTGACCCGTTGGTGACATTATGAGTTATAATTCAAATAAAGCCAATGAGCACATACAACATACATGATTAACATTCAAATAGTATCATACGTATGCTATATCAACCAGGTGTATCGCTTAGATCATCATACAATCAAGTACTATACAAGTCATGCGAATCTAGAACATTAACATATCCATTAGTCATAATACAACTAACACGTCACACAAGGTTCAACCATTCATCACATGCCATGTGAAGTCACTCACGACTTCACATCCTAAACCCTGCCAATCCTACTAAGTAGGGGCCTCAGATCCGCACGCGTGTATAATGATCATAACCATATTCTTTAAGCATATGCATTGCATTCACAACATCACAACAATCAATTACCAGACCCAAGCATGATGTCCTACTACTACCCAACATCCAAACCATACATGATCACCAAAGTCCAAATATCACCCATGATTATCCAAGCATGCTATACAACTAATTTAACACGTTCTATCACCCTAGAATTTATCCTTGAACATACTAGCAGGCTCCTATCATCCCAAACATGATCATAACATCATACTTCAACGTTTACACAAATAAAGTTTCCCTTTTGGGAAAGAACATCCCAAAATCTATCAAACATCCAAAGCATACATGAATTCATCAATAATATACCAATTCAAGCTCATACTAACATCTAAGCATGATCAACCACATCCAAACATCATAATTCACCAATTCATATCCAAAAGTTACTATCTTTAGTAATGTATGAACTATAACATGTTTTCTTGAATTTCCAATGATCACAACACAATCTAACATCTAATTATCACCATGAACACATCCATAACATCATAACATCCATAGTTCAACATTTCATGCAAATAAAGTTACTATTATTAGTAACCTATGAACATCAACCCTAAATCATCAATTTCTTGCAAGATTCATGATTTCCTAACATTCATACAACTTATTAATCACCACACATTCAGCAAACAACCATCATTCACCCATAATCATGCCCAAAATCGAATTAGGGTTTGACTAGAATCAAAACCCATGATTAACCCACTAACAACATGTAATTCATCCATGATCGACGTTAACTAACATGCATTCAACCTAACTAACATATAAACATCATCAAACAACATCCAATTCGACCTAGTGAGGATCAATTTCGAATCCAAGGTTCGGCCCTAATGAACCATTCACAAAAACTCGAAAAAATCTAACCTTTAAACGGTGTTAACTTGCAATTGATGATTCTAACCTGTTCTAAACCTTGAAATCGACCAAAATCGATGCTTCCTTGATGATTCTAGGCTGAATTCGAAGAGAAGAGGGGAAGAGGAGCTTGATCGCGGCCGAAGGGGTGAATTAGGGTTTGAAGTTTTGTTTTATTTAATTTTAATTTACACATTTACCCTTTTAACCCTTGTAATTTGTATTTTATAAAAAAACTAAGCTTTAAACTCTTTGTAAAGTGTTTTTAACTTCATAATATAAGATATAAACTTATAAAATTCATTATATATCTTATCTTATAAAACACAAGACATACGAATAAATAGGCACGTTCCGCGTTACGCGATAAATTCTTTAATTAACCTTTTATAAATGTGTAAACACATAAACATAACCCAATACTCACATAATCACTTAGATTCACATCAAATTAACATTATTCATTATTATTAGGTCATTTGACAGGATCAACGATCACAAGTTTGATGTATTAGAGTTCAAAGCAGCGGAATAAGAACAGGAATTAGACAAATTGTAGCAAGAAATCGATACTTGTATGCAATAAGAGCACATACGGCTATAGTGAGAGAATATATATCTGATTCAAGGAATGTTTATTGATATGGAATATTTCTAATCAAATCATTCACATCATTCAAATATTACAATAGGTTGACACTTCTTATATAGAGTGCAATCGCTGCTGTTATCACGGGAAAGTGACAACTGGCAGATCTAATACAAAAATAACTAACTCTTAACAAACTACTGAAATGTTCACAACTACTGAGAACATATCAGAGTGTTAAGTACAGAATATAAAACTACTGATTAGAAACTACTGAAACTACAACGACTGAAGAACAAGCTCTTCAGTCGTTTTACAAAACTACTGAAACTAGAAATTTAAAACTACTGATATCATAACTACTGAAGAAGTACTCTTCAGCAGTTGTGACAAACTACTGACGCTTCAGTACTTGATCTTTAGACTTTGACCTTCAGATGTTTCATCAGCTGATGACTTCAGTAGATATCATCAGCTGATGTCTTCAGTCTTTGTCTTCAGACTTTGTACATCAGTTGTTGATCTTCAGCACTTGTAAACTCTTCAGCTATTGTACTTCAGTACTTTGGTCTTTCAGCTTCAGCACTTGTGTTCTTCAGCTGTTCAGCTTCAGTACTTGTGTTCTTCAGCTGTTCAGCTTCAGTACTTGTGTTCTTCAGCTGTTGTACTTCAGCACTTTAGTTCTTCAGCTATTGAGGTCTTCAGCACTTTAGTTCTTCAGCTATTGAGGTCTTCAGCACTTGATCTTCAGCTGTTGAAGTCTTCAGCACTTGTCAAACTGCTGATGAGGCTTTCAGCAGTTGTTGTGATACCATGTGGGACTTAGAGGTTTTCTGATCTTGGCTCATTGGTTCTTTTGGTCTAACAAACTCCCCCTGAACCAATACAGCCAAAACCTCTAAATTATTTATTATCCCACTTATTGTTGGCAAAGTGTTGGTCTTTTTCCTTCTTGATCAGTAGAGAAGATGACCCATGTAAGCTCCGGCCTGGGAAGAAATCTCAGATATTTGTTTGGCAGGGTATGAATGGGAACTCTGTTTTGGGGAACTGGACACAGAGTTGTTATCCCATTCATGAGATTTACTTCCCCATAATGAGTCTGTATGACTCTCGAACATAGGCCTCAAGGAGAACAACTTGTTCCTCCTGAGAGAGTTCTTCTACTCCTCCTTCGAAGAAGAACTCTGGACCATAGTACTCTGATAAGTACTTCATGGTCCTACCATTTTTCAGCTTCACCGTAGTTACCTCCCTATATACAAATTCATCAGGATGGTTGCCTTCAAGGAGTAACTGGAGCTCGTTCTTCTTGATGTCTTCAAGCTTTTTATATAACAACCCCTTCTTAATCATCTTGTTTTCTAGTAAAACTTGAGGGGTCATCTTTGCTTGGTGAGCTTTCTTGAATTCATCAATGATTTCCCAAGGTGAGACTACAATGGCCAACATGATGGTAGAATCTATTGTTTTTCTGACCTGGCCCTTGTATCTGTGTGGAATAGTTCTTTTATGGATTCTAGAACTCACCCTGGGGTCTGGCCATACTCTCACTCTCTCCTTCTGATACTGAAAAGTGTGCCTGAGAGTGTACAGCCTTTGAGCATGCCCTTTCATGGCTTGAATAGATGATGACTGAGGAAATTCCTTGTCAACCATCTTCAACAGTTGCTCATCGTGCTGTTTCTGCTGTTCTTCATCTTCTATCTTGACTCTGACCATTTCCCTTTGAGAGTCAGGTGTGATCATGGGTTGACTTCAGGGTTTTGGTAGCTTTAGAACAGCAGAGAGTGGCAGACTATCATCTTCATCCCCTCCTCTTCTCTTCTTCTTCCATCCTCAGCACCCTTCTCCTCCTTCTAGGTGCATCACTGGATGATGGTTGGTTTGGTGAAGGAATTGGTTTTGAAGAATGAGGATGTTTGGATTTGGCTTAAAGATTGGTTGTGAGATTTGAGGGGTAGGCTGTGTTTGAGTGGGTGGAAGGGAAGGTTGATCCAGCATCTTTGTAGTAAGTTTCGCCTTTGTGAGTTTAGCCATCTCCAACCTTTTACCAGCCCCAGCCTCATCAAGGGCTTCCACAATAATCCCCTTGTTGAATTGCTCAGACAGACAGATTCTGGTGGCTATAGCCAGAATACTGTCCCTGGTCCACGCGCGAATCTCCATTAACGATCTTCCTAAGTATTTTGCAATGAAGCGGATCATATTTTCAATCTCTCTTTTTCAAGCATCATACCCAGCCCATCGGGTTTGTATCTCTTGCACTTCCAACCTTCTGATCTCACTATCCAGTGTGGCTGTATCAAACCTTGCCTGAAGAGTTGTTCAATTATTTTATCCATGGATCGGCTGTGTGTAGTATCAGCTTCTTTTTCCATCTCCTCCAAGGATTTGTCTTCAGCAATATGATCATCAGCACTTTTCTTTCGCTTGTAAGTGAGCAGTGGTTGCTTTTCTTTCTCCTCCTCTTGGGCTTGCTTCTCTTCCTTCTTTTCCTCTGTTCTTTTCCTCTTCTTTTCTTTCACTGCAGTACTCTCCCCCTTTTTGGATGCATTGGAGGAAGGGGTTTGTACCGCAGAAAGTGTCTTTTGCACAGTAGCATCAATCAAGGGTTGTAAAGTAGAGGAAAGCCTCTCATCAATGGCTTTAGTCATAATATCAATGATTATGGGTATGATGAGAGGGAGGGAATTTTGAAGTACAACACCTATTTGCTCAGGAGGGTTCTGTTCCTGAGAAATAGGGCCTGAAGCAGAGGCAGGTGGTTGAGTTTGGAGTGGCTCAGTGTTTGGGGAACCTTCAAGTGAAGGTGCCATCTGTGGGTTGGTGGAGGCAGATGGTCTTTCTCCTTGTGAAAGTTGGTCAAGTAGGTTTTGAAGCCTACTGACTTTCTCTTCAAGGATTGTGTTCTGGGCAAGAACATCGTAGAAAAAACCCAGGTCATCATCAGCCGAAGCTGAATCATCTGACCTCCTGCTTAGAGCAGGATTTACATGCACGGGGTGTAGACCAGTTGTTGCATGTGCCCCTTGTGCTTGGTACTGGGGACTTCCAGCCTCAGGACAATGTCCATCATCAGCTGTTGCCTCTAGTGAGGTCTTAGCAATGTTACCAGCCTCATTCTGATCATGTGCTGATTCAGAAGAGGTGGCAGCCTCACTAGATATTCTAAGCTCCTTATCTACACCAGGAGATAGAAGTGGTAAACCCCTGTGCTGTGGGTTCTCAAGTGCACTGTGTTCCTCCCCCTCAATTGTAGAGGTGTTCCCATTAGTAAGTGGTTGCTGGGGAGGGGGTGAGGAGTGCAGTTGAGTCAGCACTTGTGCAACTATTAAAGTTGGGCTGTGAGGGGCGTTTGTATGGGGTGAAGGGATAGAAGCAGTGTGCACCTGGGGAGGTTGGTGCTTTTCAATGGCAATCTCCTCAAGTGAGGAAGATCCCAGATATGTAGGTACCCCTGTTGTGGTTGCTGCTGCAGGCTCCTGTTGAGGAAGCCTGAGCGGCTATGGCTGGAAGAGTCATTGTATCCACTAGGGGGTTTGGACTAGTGGATATATCCTGCGTTTGTGTGCAGGGGCATCCTCAGGGGACTCAATTCCCTGAGTAGCCGTTTTGGGTTTCTTTTTGGTGGGTTTGGTGGGGACTTTTGATTTGGAGGTGGTGGCTGTGGTTCCAGCTGCGTGGTTTTTCGCAGCTTGGCAGCCATTTTGAGTGTCTGGTCAGAGTTGTGCCGGGAGTATACTTCCGGCAGAACAGCCGTAGCAGGGACTCCCAAGCCAACAAGTCCCTCAGCATTAAGCTGGTTTATAATGATGGTCATTATGAACCGTGGATATAGTATCCAACGGTTAGCAATTAGTTTTTGAGCCATATCCTTGAGCTCCAAAAATATTATTTCTGAAAAGTTTACGGTTGTTGCTCAAGAATAAAATACATTACCTGCTGCCACTTGACGACATTTGATCCCAAGACGAGTCTTAGGAGCCAAACATACATTCACCATGTGAAAAATTAGGCGTTTGGCGTCATGGAAGTGTTTCTTCATGATAGTGGAGGCACTGAGATTGCCTTGATATCCATGTTGGGCAAAGGATAGATCTGTGGTGCCCTTCGGATATCCAGCAGGAGAATAGCATCATCCAGATGAAGAATTTGGCGGATAACTGGGAGTGATGACTACTTCTTTGTTGTTGACGACCGACTGGAGAGATGGTGTGTTGTTCTCCCCAGTGGTAATAGTAACGTTCATCCAAAATTGTTGAAGGGATTCAGCATGTAGTATGGGATTCAGAAGAAATGCCGTTTTGTATTGGGACTGAACCATAAGATTGATAGCAGCATCGAACTTAGCCCAGACAGGCGATTTAGTAAGGTAGGCAACACAGTTGTGTCGCGGTTTAATTTGCATGGACGCCATTGAGAAGAGAGATTTTGGAGAGGAACGTTAGGTTTGAAGAAGATGAAGCATGAAGGCTTAGGTCAGGGATATTTAGGATACGGGTAAGAAAACAACTGAAGGATGTGGTGTTAGTCATCAGTAGTTTTAAACGACTGTTGACATGGTATTATCCTTTCAGACGTTGAACAACTGAAGTCGTGGTGTTAGGCATCAAAAGTTAGAAAACTACTGAAGACCGTGGTTTTGACTTCAGATGATTGAAACAACTGAGGACTTGGTGTTTGTCATCAGTAGTTATGAAACTACTGAAGACAGTGGTTTTGTCATCAGCTGTTGTAAACAACTGAAGACTTGGTATTAGTCATCAGTAGTTATAACTACTGAAGACATGGTTTTGCTTCAGTTGTTTAGAATGAAACAGCAGTTGTTAAAACAACTGAAGAGAAATTTCTCTTCAGTAGTTGTCGTCAATTCATAGCCTTTCAGCTGTTTCATTGCTGTCCTCAACACTTACTCATCAGACTTTGCATCAGATTTTCAGGTGTTTCATAGGACATAGTACTTATCTGTTTATACTGATTCAGTGGTTGTAACTACATCAGTAGTTTGGAACAGATAAAGTACTTTAGTACTTATGAGGCATTTAGCCATCAGTAGTTATAAAAACTGCTGAGGGTAAAAGAACTCATCAGTACTTATATGTGACATGGTTACCAATGATCATCAGTACTTATTACTAAGATCATCAGTAGTTGTCACTTACTCTAGCTGCATCATACCAAGCCTTAACACCAGATTTTGAAAGTTGAACTATCCAAAGGCTTAGTAAAAATGTCTGCAAGCTCATCAGCACTAGGCACAAACTTAGGATCAATCAGACCTTTTTCAAAACAATCCCTTATAAAATGACGTCTGATCTCTATATGTTTGGTCCTAGAGTGCTGGACTGGATTTTTGACAATACACAGAGCTGAAGCACTATCCATTAACAATGGAGTCTTAGTCTCTGTAATGCCATAATCCAGAAGTTGGTTCTGAAGCCAGAGTACCTGAGAGGTGCAACTTGCAGCATCAATGTACTCGGCCTCAGCAGTTGATGTAGCAACAGATGTCTGTTTCTTGCTCTGCCAAGAAATCAAGCAGTTGCTAGGAATTGACATCCACCAGAAGTTGATTTCCTGGTCAACTTACACCCTGCATAGTCACTATCAGAAAAAAGCAACTAATTTACCAGAATGTCCAGTAGAATACCATAAACCTAGAGATGGAGTGCCTTGCAGATATCTAAAGATCCTCTTGACTGCAATCAGATGAGACTCTTTAGGTGCAGCCTGAAATCTAGCACAAACACATGTAGCAAACATAATATCTGGTCTAGAAGCTGTTAAATACATCAAGGACCCAATCATACATTTGTAAAGTGTTTCATCAACCACTTTCCTTTCTGATCTGTTTCCAGTTGTGTGGTGCTGCACGTGGGGGTAGAACAAGGCTTACAGTTTTGTAAATCAAACTTTTGCAAAAGATCTTTGTGTATTTGGACTGATGAATGAAAATTCATCAGCCTTTGTTGATTTGCAACCCCAGAAAGAAATGTAACTCTCCCATGGCACTCATTTCAAACTTCTGTTGCATCAACTTTGTAAAGGCATCACACAACTTTGGATCAGAGGATGCAAAAATGATGTCATCTACATAAATTTGAACAAGTAGATTATGCTGCCCAGCTTTCTAATGAATAAAGTCTTATCTATGGAGCCTCTAGTGAAATTATTTTCCAGAAAAAGTTTGATAATGTCTCATACCAGGCTCTAGGAGCTTGTTTTAACCCATAAAGAGCCTTATCAGCTTATACACCCAATTAGGATGTTTATTGTCCTCAAAGCCTGGAGGTTGACATACATAAACCTCTTCTTTAATTTTTCCATACAAAAATGCACTTTTGACATCCATTTGAAAAACTTTAAGGTTTTGATAAGCAGCATAAGCTAAAAACAATCGAATTGCTTCCAGTCTGGCTACAGGGGCAAAGGTTTCATCATAATCAATACCTTCTTCTTGTGCAAACCCCTGAACAACAGTCTGGCTTGTTCTTAACAATAAGCCCATTTTCATCAGTTTTGTTTCTAAAACCCATTTAGTGCCTATTGCACACTTACCTGGAGGTAGAGGAACCAGTTCCCACACTTGCTGTTTCTTGAACTGAAGAAGCTCAAGCTGCATGGCATCAACCCATCCATTGTCCTTTAAAGCAATGTGATAATTCTTTGGCTCTTGCTGACTAATGAAGAGAGCATAGAAGCAGAAATTTGACAATTGACTTCTTGTTGATACACCAGCAGTGATATCACCAATGATTTGAGACATAGGGTGATTCTTCAGATCTTGATACACAATGAGATCTGTGCAAGTGTTTGTAGCAGGCTCAGCAGTAACAGATGGTGATGGTGAATCATTTCCTTGAAACCAATCAGTGGATGGTAATTCAAAGGAAGTTGAATTCGAAGAGATCTCATCAGCATTTGTTGTGGATGATGCTACTGGAGCTACAGGAACATCAGGTCTAGCTGAATCAGGCAGTTGATCACTAAACCTGAAGAGGGAGTTAGCAATCATCATCTCATCATCAGCACCAGCAGTACCACCAGGTGGTGAACTATTGACAGGAGCAACAACAGGAGTTTGATAAGGAACATATTGCAGTATGTCCAAATCAAATAACTCCACAGGGCTTTGTGGAATCTTGTCCTTTGGAGATTCATTGAACTTAACATGTAGAGTTTCTTCAACCATCTTTGTTCTGCAGTTGAAGACTCTGTATGCCTTGCAAGTAGATGAATAAACAACAAAATACCCTGCATCCACCTTAGGATCAAATTTATGGAGTTGATCCTTGTGTTGAGAATAAAACAGGGACACCCAAATGCTTTGAAAAATGAAATCAGAGGAGCCAAATGATGGAGAGCTTCATATGGAGTCTTCATCAACCTCTGATTTACTAAAACTCTATTTTGCACATAGCAAGCTGTGTTGACAGCTTCAGCCCAAAAGGTCAGTGGCAAACCAGAGTCAGCCAGCATGGACCTTGCAGCTTCAATGAGGGTCCTGTTCTTTCTCTCCCTACTCCATTTTGTTCTGGAGTCCTTGGGATGCTAAACTGCCTTTTGATCCCCTTTGAAAGATAGAAGTCATCAAGTGTATGATTTCTGAATTCAGTCCATTGTCACTCCTAATACACTTGATGGAAGGGAATACTGCTTCTCAATATACAACACAAAGTGAATATCTTCTGAGCAACCTCATCCTTTGAATGTAGAAAGAAAGTCCATACAAATCTGGAGTAATCATCCACAATTACCAGACAGTATTTCTTCTTTGCCATGCTCATTACTCTCACAGGACCAAATAGATCCATATGCAGTAATTGCAAGCAGGCAGTGGACTTAGGCACTTCAATAGGAGGGAACGAGACTTTGTGCTGTTTTCCTTTTAAACAAGCAGTGCAGGTTTCATCACAGTGGAACTCCTTTATTGCAAGCCTCTGACTAAACTATTGTGGGTAAGCTGATTCATGTTTTTGAGATTAACATGACCAAGCCTCTGTGCCACAGTTTAGATTCTTGAGAATAGGCTTTGGAAAATAGGCAGGATTGCCTTTGAGATCTATTTTCTTGGAAAGATCTAAGGCATACACTCTTCCTGTCCTGTTGGCTCTCAGGAGAGTGTGATCATCCAACACCTTGTCAATCAAGTGCAAAACTTTGGATGACAGAATCCTACAGTTTTGACTGGTGAAAAGAGCACATGGCCTTTATCACACATTTGACTGACACTCAAGAGATTGTACTTGAGATTTTCCACATGATTAACATCATCAAATTTGATTTCTCCATTGGAGACAAAGCCCTTACCAATGATGTAACCCCTAGCATCATTGCCAAAAGAAACAAATCCCTTCTTTCCTTGAGAGTAGTCATGAAGAAGAGAGCTGTTCCCAGTCATGTGCATAGATCCCCCACTGTCTACATACCAGATGCTACTTTGGCATGTTGAAGAACCCTGCAATAATAAACAATCAGTTAGTTTTAGAGACCCAAACCTTTTTGGTTTTGGGCCTGGTCTCATCAATAGATGGTAAACTAACAGGTTTTTTGAAACAACAGCCTGAGAGGAAGAAGATGGTGAAGAAGAGGAATCCTTTGGCTTGGATCTCCTTTTCTGTGGTTTCAACATAGGAGCATCTAGTTGGTTAACTCTACCCAACAGATGTTGAACCATCATAACCAGCTGTGTCTGATTTTGTGATAAAGCTTTCAGCTCATCAGACACATTGCCAGTGGAGTTTGATAAGTTCCTATGTTGCACCTTCTTCTTCTGAGCACCCCCAGCTGTCACCTGTTTAACCCCTTCCTTTTTGGATTTCTTTGAGGACTTAAGGGTTACAGGATTTGATGTTGCTGATACAAATGTGGTCTCAAACTCAGTTTTCATTTTTACCATTTTCTCTTTATTTCTTCTTTTTGTTTGAGTTTGGAACCTCTTTTGTACCAACAATCATCTGTAAGATGATTGAACAAACCACATACTTCACATGGTTTCTTCTTCATCTTAGGTTGATCATCAACTAAAGAGGGTGAAGCAACTGAAGACTTGTTCTTCAATGCTTTGGAAGCATTGTTTGCTTTCTTGACTGCCTCTTTAGTAGTCTTCAAACTCTTTCTAATGACAGTTTTCTTCTCTTCAGTACTTACAGCAGTTGAAGTTTGAACTTCAGGTGTTAAATCCTGCTCTCTAGTCCTTTCAGGACCTTCAGAATTAACTCCTGAGTTGATCAACTCATTGATCATGTGAGTGTCAGCATTTGAACCATCAACATCAGCTGATAGTTCAAAGAGGGCTTGATGCTGACTGCTACTTCTGATTGTGCTGTATCAGAAAGTAGATCACATGATGTGATGGATTGGTTATCACTCTCACCATCAGATTCTACCTCTGCTCTTGGAGTAAAATCTGTAGGTGGAGCAGTGTGATTGTAACCAATTCCAAACTTCACATTTGAAGCAGATTGCTTACTAAGAAGCATTTCAAAACCTTTGCATGATTGTACCCATCTATCACACTCTACCTGGGTAACTGCAAGGGTTTCTTTGAGATCTTTGTACTTCTCTAGAAGTACCTCTTCTCTAGCCTTATCATCAATATTGGCATTTCAGTTTATAAATCTCATCATTTTTATCTTTAAGCACAGACTCAAACTCAGCTTTGTTTTTGGAAATTATTTGTTCTAGCTCAATGTTCTTATTAATTAAGCTACATTTGCTTCTCTAATGGAAGCAAATGCTGCTATGCATGGTTCAGAACATAATTTGGCTTTTGCCTCAGAGGATACCTGTGATACCTGAGGTGTAGGCATTAGAAAATGAAGTATCAGCAGACTCCAAAGCCATAAGAGCTAGATTCCCAAAAGGACTGTCACCACCATGTTGACCAACACCTGAGAACAGTTGTTCATGACCAGACATGTCATCTGGTAAACTGCTCAGTCAACACTCCTGGGGTGAAGAAGCTGTGTTGTTGAGGTTGAGTTTGTTGATGAGATTGGGATGGCTGAGGTTCTGGTAGTGCATGAGGTTGTGGTGCCATAGGAACTTGAACTTGATTTGACTGTGGCATGTAATAACAAGGGTAAGGATATGGCATTTGACCCTGAGGAACAAAATATGCAGGAGATTGTTATTGAGGATGATGACTAGAAGTGACCGGATGTTGCCCTCTGTGTTGTTGACTATTTCCAGGAAAAGTCACAAAGGGTGCAGTGGAGTTAGATCCAGTTGATCTACACTTTCTTGCAAAGTGTCCAAGCCTTTGGCATTTGTGACACCTCAACTTGCTCTTGTCAAAACCAACTTTGGTTTTTCTAGAGAGTCCTGGGAATTTTCTTCCAGTTCTTTTATAGAACTTCTGAGATCTGATATTTATCAGGGCCATTTGGCTCAAAATATCCATCTCTTCTAAGTCGTCATCAGCAATCCCCTTGAGATCATCCATAATGAAGCATAAATTGTTATTATTACACCCAGTAAACTGACCATCAACACTCACAAATGCAGAATCAGAAGTGCTTGAAGAGAATTAATATGCTCATCATACTGGCATTCAGATGAAGCATATTCTGACTCATGACCACCAAGGCAGTGTTGCCTGGTACAAAGTCTTCAGAAGCTTTCCAGATGAAGACAGCTTTCTCTTCTGTTCTATCTCTCTCTCAAACGTGAGCAGTTTCCCATGGAGTTGGGTGAGAGATAGTTTGTCCAAACTTGCACTGGAGCGTAGGACAATAGTATATGTGTCCCATCTTCTCAGGCAGTGATCTGAGAAATCTGTTATTCATCTGAATATTGTGTACTCAAGTTTGACCATTTTTATTCAGAGATCAACAAGAGAACCGCTCATATTGTTGAGTCAGTGTCTCACCTTTCTATGAGAGAATGTCTCATATTGTTGGGCAAGGATTTCTCTATTATTTGCCAAGACCTCATCTGTTCCTCCAAATTGTTCTTTCAAGGCATTCCAGAGGTCATGGGCAGTTTCATGATGCATTAGCCCAGAATAGATTTCATTTGGCAGTGCCATGGCCAGAATTCCATGGGCTTTTGCATCAATTTCAAGCAACTTCTTATCCTCATCTGAGTATTGCTCCCTCCTCTTCGGAACCATTTGATTGGTTTCTGGTTATTCACCATAGGCTTGTGTGGACCATGTACCACTGATGTCCAACAACCTGCGCTGTTAACAGATGGGTGATGGAGCATCGTCGTTGCCATATGTTATACTCATTCCTAACCAGCGGGTGGCTTGGTTGAGGAACCAGTATTGTGAGGATCATTGGAGGGAGTAGGTCATTTTCAGTTCAAAAACAATTAATTCAAGCTTTTAAAAGTTTTACACAGACCACAACAAACTCAATGAAAACCAAGAGAGATCTCAGGATGAATGACCAGAATACAGAAAATTCAATCTCTATAACCGTTTCTTGCAAAAACAAAAGCTAATTCAATCAAACTTAGATCTTGAATAGCAGTTTCAATGATCAATTATTATCGATCAATGATTAACCTGCTCTGATACCATTTGACAGGATCAGCGATCACAAGTTTGATGTATTAGAGTTCAAAGCAGCGGATAAGATAGGAATTAGACAAATTGTAGCAAGAATCGATACTTGTATGCATAAGAGCAGCATACGGTATAGTGAGAGAATAATTTGATTCAAGGAATGTTTATTGATATGGAATATTTCTAATCAAATCATTCACATCATTCACATATTACAATAGGTTGACACTCCTTATATAGAGTGCAATCGCTGCTGTTATCACGGGAAAGTGACAACTGGCAGATCTAATACAAAAAAACTAACTCTTAACAAACTACTGAAATTTCACAACTACTGAGAACATATCAGAGTGTTAAGTACAGAATAAAACTACTGATTAGAACTACTGAAACTACACAACGACTGAAGAACAAACTCTTCAGTCGTTTTACAAAACTACTGAAACTAGAAATATAAAACTACTGATATCACAACTACTGAAAGTACTCTTCAGCAGTTGTGACAAACTACTGACGCTTCAGTACTTGATCTTCAGACTTGACCTTCAGATGTTTCATCAGCTGATGACTTCAGTAGATATCATCAGCTGATGTCTTCAGTCTTTGTCTTCAGACTTTGTACATCAGTTGTTGATCTTCAGCACTTGTAAACTCTTCAGCTGTTGTACTTCAGTACTTTGGTCTTTCAGCTTCAGCACTTGTGTTCTTCAGCTGTTCAGCTTCAGTACTTTGTTCTTCAACTGTTCAGCTTCATACTTGTGTTCTTCAGCTGTTGTACTTCAGCACTTTAGTTCTTCAGCTATTGAGGTCTTCAGCACTTTATTTCTTCGCTATTGAGTTCTTCAGCACTTGATCTTCAAACTGTTGAAGTCTTCAGCACTTGTCAAACTGTTGATGAGGCTTTCAGCAGTTGTTGTGATACTGTGGGACTTAGAGGTTCTGATCTTGCTCATTGGTTCGTTTGGTCCAACACCAACGTTAAACGACAACTAGTGTGTGCTCACGACACGTGTATACAAGACTTAACGGAACTAACAGAGTTTGGTAACGGAAATTTACCGGATGTCACATTATCCCCATGTTGAAAGAATTTTCGTCCCGAAAATTGCGTTACATGGTGAGAGTGTTCCATCCTGTTTCCATCACTGGTCTACTGCATTGGCACACAGAAATCGAAATCGGTGAGTTTTGGATGAGTTGTCACATCATCCCCATGTTGAAAGAAATTTCGTCCCGAAATTTAAATCAATACCTTCGTCTGCTGGCATCGTCCCTTCGAATAGTTGAGGGTACTTAAGCTTCATTTGATCTTCCCGTTCCCATGTGAATTCCGTCCACGTCGCGAATTCCAACGGATTTTAACAATAGGTATCTGCTTTGCTTAAGTGTTTTCACCTCACGATCCATCACCTCAACTGGTTCTTCAACAAAATGCAATTGTTCATCCACCTACCTGAATTTCTTCTAGTGGTACGACCGTCGTTTCATCAGTTATGCACTTCTTCAAGTTTGACACGTGAAATACATCATGAATTCCACTTAGCGAATCAGGTAGGGCTAATCGATAGGCTACTGGACCTATTCTTTCCGTTATCTCAAATGGTCCAACGTACCTCGGATTTAGTTTCCCTCGTTTACCAAACCGAACTACGCCTTTCCATGGTGAGACTTTCAACAAAACCTTGTCACCAACCTGAAACTCTAAAGGTTTCCGTCTCTTGTCAGCATAACTCTTTTGCCTGTCTCGCGCTGCAGCCATACGGTTCCGTATCTGTATATTTTCTCAGTCGTCTCATGAATTAACTCGGGACCTGTTATCTGCTATCACCATTTTCTGCCCAGCAAACCGGTGATCGACATTTTTCTCCCATACAACGCCTCGAAAGGTGCTGCCTGTATACTAGTGTGATAACTGTTGTTATAAAAAACTCCACCAATGGCAGGTGAATTTCCAGTTATCCCGAAGTCAATCACACAAGCACGTAGCATATCCTCCAACGTCTGTATAGTACGCTCACTCTGACCATCCGTCTGTGGATGATATGCAGTACTCATATCCAAACGTGTACCCAAGATTTCTGCAATGATAGCCAGAAATGTGACGTGAAACGAGCGTCACGGTCAGAGATAATTGAGATCGGTACCCCGTGTCTCGAAACGATCTCCTTGATGTACAGCGAGTTACTTCTCCATCTTGTCGGTTTCCTTTATTGCAAGGAAATGAGCAGACTTTGTCAATCGATCCACAATAACCCATATCGTGTCACAACCAGTACTAGTCCGGGGTAGCTTAGTAATAAAATCCATGGAGATTTGTTCCCATTTCCACATTGGAATCTCGGTTGTTGTAATAGTCCGGATGGTTTTTGATATTCCACTTTTACCTTCGAGCAGGTCAACACTTGCTCACATACGTAGCTACATCCGCTTTCATGTTAGGCCACCAATAGTGAGCCTTTAGGTCATGATACATCTTGTCGGATCCAGGATGTATAGAATACTTAGATTTGTGTGCCTCGCTCATAACTAAATCTCTCAGATTTCCATGAACAGGCACCCAAAGTCTATCCATGAAATACCGAATTCCATCCTCTTTCACCACTAGCTGCTTATCCATTCCCCTTAACAATTCAGAACCATATTTTCCACCTTTAAAGCTTCTATTTGTGCCTCCTTAACTTGTTCGGGCAGTTGGGTACTGATAGTAGCTGTAAAGCTCGCACCCCGTCGGGTTTAGCTGTTTCCTTCCTGCTTAAGGCATCGGCAACTACGTTTGCCTTTCCTGGATGATACTTAATTGCGCAATCATAATCATTTAGTAGTTCCACCCAACGTCGCTGCCTCATATTCAACTCTTTTTGCTCAAAGATATGTTGAAGACTCTTGTGATCGGTGTAGATAGTGCACTTGGTACCGTACAAATAATGTCTCCAGATCTTTAAGGCAAAAACTACTGCACCCAATTCTAAGTCATGGGTAGTATAGTTCTTCTCATGAACCTTTAGTTGTCTCGAGGCGTAAGCTATCACCTTGTCTCGTTGCATCAAGACACAACCCAATCCTTGAATGGATGCATCGCAATACACCACAAAGTCATCTGTTCCCTCGGTAATGCTAATATCGGGGCAGTACAGAGTTTTTGTTTTAATAATTGGAAAGCTGATTCTTGACTCTCAGCCCATTTGTATGTCGTTCCTTTGTGAGTCAAGGCTGTGAGAGGTTGTGCGATCTTAGAAAATCCTTCTATGAATCGGCGGTAATATCCTGCTAATCCTAGAAATTGTCTTATCTCGCTGGTGTTTTGGGTGTAGTCCAATTCTTTATCGCCTCAATTTTGGCAGGATCAACGTGTATTCCTTTCTCATTAACAATATGACCTAGGAATTGTACCTCTCTTATCCAAAAGTCACACTTTGAGAATTTAGCATACAGCTGCTCATTTTTCAACAGTTCCAAGATCATTCGTAGTGCTCTTCATGCTCCTCCTTGGTCCTAGAGTATATCAGTATATCATCGATGAACACAATGAAAACTGATCCAGATAAGGTTTGCACACGCGGTTCATGAGGTCCATGAACACAGCAGGTGCATTAGTCAACCCAAAAGGCATGACCAAGAACTCATAATGACCATAACGAGTACGAAATGCAGTCTTGGGAATGTCTTCTTCTCGAACTCTGAGTTGATGATAACCAGATCTCAAGTCAATCTTCGAGTAATAGCTTGATCCTTGAAGCTGATCGAACAAGTCGTCGATACGAGGTAAAGGGTATCGGTTCTTGACTGTTACTTTGTTTAACTCTCGATAATCGATGCACATCCGGAATGTGCCATCCTTCTTCTTAACAAAGAGTACAGGAGCTCCCCAAGGTGATGTACTAGGTCGAATAAAGCCTTTATCCAGAAGCTCCTGAAGTTGTGACGACAACTCCTGTAGTTCGTTTGGTGCTAATCGATAAGGTGCCCTAGCAATCGGCTGCGCCGGGAGTCAACTCAATCTGGAATTCCACTTGGCGGTGCGGTGGTAATCCAGGAAGATCTTCTGGAACACCTCCGGAAAGTCGCGTACTACGGGAATATCCTCCATTCTCTTTTCTTCCTTTTGCTTATCGGTTACAAGTGCTAGATAGCCACACGACCCTTTCGTAACAACTTTTGAGCTTTCATATACGAGATGATGCCTATCACAGCACCACTCCTATCACCTTTGACGGTAAGAACTTGATCACCAACCGGATCCGTATAATCTTCTCGTGACATATGACTTTCGCTTGCTTGCTAGAGAGCCAATCCATGCCTATCACAACATCAAAACTCCCCAGCGTAACAGGCATGAGATCTATAGCGAAAGTATGACCAGCAAGTTCTATCCTACAGTCTTTAAGGATATGCGTTACATGGATTTGTTTACCGTCGGCTAATTCCACAGTGTACTTAGATTCTAAAGCAGAGGGTATATCACTTAAAAGACTACAGATTTTAAGGACACAAAACTCCTATCGGCTCCAGTATCAAATAGTACCGTAGCAAAACAACCATTAACAGGGAATCTACCGTAACAGTTGTGGGATCATTTAGAGCCTCACCTGAGCCAATGACGAAGGCTCTCCCTTTGGCTCCATCTTTATTGCCGCCATTTCCAGTGCCATTTCCACCATTGTTGTTATTATTACCATTGTTGTTGTTGTTCCCATGGTTGTTGGTGTTGTTGTTGTTGTTGTTGCCATTTCCGTTCCTCCTTAGTTGTGGGCAGTTTCGCTTGTAATGCCCTTCTTTCCCACACTCAAAACAACCCTTGGGAGTTTCTTGAGATTGTTGTGGCCTCCTCATTAGTTCACCACGGCAATCCTTCGCAGCGTGTCCAATCTTTCCACAACGTTGACACTTGAAGCTATCACACCGTCCCACATGGTGGTAGTTACACCGTGGGTATTTGTGTCAGCCGCCGTAACCGCTGGGTCCTTGGTTATTTGGGGCAGTTTGGTTGAAATTGTGGTTATTATCGAACCGCCGCTGCTGCTGAACTGGCTGTTGCTGCTGTTGGGATTGTTGTTGACCGCCAGACGATGATGATGATGATTTGTTATTGCCGTTGCTGGGAGCATCCCACTTCCTTTTGTTGTCGGGCACGCTCACCACAGCGCCCCGTTTGGGTAACCGCCCTTGCTCTAACGCCTGATCAGTAAGTTTATGGGCAATTTGGATGGCCTGCTGAATCGTAGTCGGGTTAGAAGCTGTTACCATACTTTGGATTTCAGGCACCAATCCTCGTATGTAGTGCTCGATTTCTTATGTGTCTCATTAACCATTCCTGGACACAATGTAGCCAGCTCATGAGTACGGGTCGTGTAAGCCTCAATTTCTGAACCCTTCATCTTGAGCTGCCAAAATTCCATCTCCAACTTTTGCACCTCGTTTCGAGGACAGTACTCCTCGATCATCATATCCTTGAACTCATTCCAGGGGAGTCCGTTTGCCATCGCTTGTCCAAGCATCTGGACTTGCGCGTTCCACCAAGACAGAGCAGCACCCTCCAAAGTCCTGGTGGCATACTTTACTTGATCCGCCGGTGGACAGTTACATTTGGAGAAAACGGACTCAGTCTTCTCGAACCAGCGTACAAGCCCTACAACACCCTCTGTACGCTGTAGGTGTGTGGTTTACAGTCCATGAAGGACTTGTATGTACACACTGGTGGTCCTGTTTTAACAACACACATTAATCAAACATCCCCTACAGTTATAAAGGATATTAGATGTGTTTTGTCATTGTTTACTGCTGGCTGACCCGCGTGGGCAGCAGCCACTGCCGCCTGAACATGCTCATTAATTAGAGCAGCCAATTCTGCAGGAGTCATGTTAATAGCACCACCACCCTGTTCTCCGGTGCCACGTCCACGTCCGCGTCCACGACCACGTCCACGTCCACGTCCACGAGCGTCCATTCTTTTCACTTTATATTCACAATACAATAATGAGTAACATCATACACATTAACTCATTGAAGCGTAGTAAACAGTAAATGAAAGAAATAACGTATCATCACAACCACAACATTCATAACAAAAATAATAACCAAAGTAAATAAATTGCAATAAGTCACAATGTATTTAGCAATGTCAAATGAAGTTTTGTCGTTCGTGTGGGAAACAACCCTTCCCACATAGGTATCAAAAAGAAAACACTACGTAGCCTAAGTCATATAAAGAAGTCAATCGACAATGTCTGACCCATCACTATCATCCCCATCTCCTCCGGTTCCTCTTCCTCGGGTCCCTCCTCGGGATCCTCCTCATCCTTAGAGTCTGCGGCAGGAGCAGGAGCTATAGCAATCTGGAGTGCTGCTAGTGAGCTTCTAAAATGGCAATCCTATTATCGGCTATGGCGTCCCGCTGTTCACGAGCAGTCACGCGTCCTTGGAGTGCCATAACACCATCTTGCATATGGTGACAACCGTTCAGCGTCTTCCCGTGTTCTTCCTTGAGTTCGTCCAATTGATGTCTCAGGTTGTACACCTCTTGCTGTAGTGTACAGACATCACCCGTGAGTCGTCTTACACGATGCTGTTCAGTATCCAGTGCAGCCATTAGTGCAGCAATCAGTTGCTCGTGGACTGCGCCGTTCGTGGGAGTAAAAGCATGGGTGATTGGCATTGTTCCTAGTCCTTGGCTTTAGGACAGGTACGCGTTCTCTAAACATGATGTGGTCAACAAACCTAGGATAAGAACGCCAGTCTCGCGGAGGGTCACGCTTCATCAATGCGAATGGTTGATCTCAGTCAATCTCCTCTCGGGGATAAGCAGTCGGGCCCATCGAATCCATCATCAGGTACAGGTGCGGGAGGTGGGGATTCAGATCGTGTAGGTGATTCGGGTCGTTTACCTGGAGCTCTTGAAGACGATGCCATGCTGCAGAGAGTGTGACGTGTATGCCAATGAGTATACAGTAAATGGAGTAAGGCACAGGTAACTAATTAACTGTGTGCGGTTTATAGCTAGTGTGTATGCAACCTAGTTCCTTATAACCAATAGCTCTGATACCAATCTGTCACACCCTCAAAATCCACTTGCGGAGTTTTACCGCGAGGCGTGTGAACAAACCAGGATAACAGTCAATAGTTACTCAGAACGACTCTAAATGCCATAATTTAAGCAAAATCAACCAAAATACAAACTTTAAACAATGCGGAAGCGTTTTGAAAACACCCAAGTCATAAAGTATAACTATGGCAAAACAAGTGCCAACCCAAAAGAGTAAACCGTAATTGTTAAAATGTTAAATTGTCCTGAATAATCGTGTCTTAAAATGCAGTGAAACATGCAGTGCTCCTATGGCAGGCAAGCTAAGGACCTGAGAAAAGCATACTAAAATGTCAACACATAGGTTGGTGAGTTCAAGAGTTTGAGTTCAATAAACATGTAAACAGTTGTGACATATATAAGCAGTGTATGGTAATAGACAGCTAGTCTATTATCAGTAAATATTAATACATAGTGATTTTGCAATTGAAGCTGACTGTGATAGTTGTTGCCTCCTGTCACGACTTACCATGTCGTGACAATGTTCAATAGGACAAATTGCACCCGGTTGACCTCGAGTCACACAGGTGGGGCTCGTCAGACCCAGTAGTACTACCCAAGTTTCCCCGCTATCAAATATTAACAATTCAAAAGTGTGAGGACTTTTCCCATGGTAAACAGCACTATAGTAATATTATACACAACTTAAATATTAAAAGCGTTCGTATAAATACCAGTATGCTATCTCCCCCAAAAGAGATTAAATAAAGAGTGGGGCATGAACTCACCTGATGTATGCAAAGAGTACTTAGGGTTTATTTGAGAAACGAGAGGATAGCCAACCTTCAGGTTACCTAGATCATGTGAGTACATAAGTACGTGTATATAAAAGACATGTGAAACCCTAGTCATACCAAAACCAAAGACTCAAGCTTCCAGAAAAATAGACACGTTTGACCTAGTTGACCCGTTTGACCCGTTGGTGACATTATGAGTTATAATTCAAATAAAGCCAATGAGCACATACAACATACATGATTAACATTCAAATAGTATCATACGTATGCTATATCAACCAGGTGTATCGCTTAGATCATCATACAATCAAGTACTATAAGTCATGCGAATCTAGAACATTAACATATCCATTAGTCATAATACAACTAACACGTCACAAGGTTCAACCATTCATCACATGCCATGTGAAGTCACTCACGACTTCACATCCTAAACCCTGCCAATCCTACTAAGTAGGGGCCTCAGATCCGCACGCGTGTATAATGATCATAACCATATTCTTTAAGCATATGCATTGCATTCACAACATCACAACAATCAATTACCAGACCCAAGCATGATGTCCTACTACTACCCAACATCCAAACCATACATGATCACCAAAGTCCAAATATCACCCATGATTATCCAAGCATGCTATACAACTAATTTAACACGTTCTATCACCCTAGAATTTATCCTTGAACATACTAGCAGGCTCCTATCATCCCAAACATGATCATAACATCATACTTCAACGTTTACACAAATAAAGTTCCCTTTTGGAAAGAACATCCCAAAATCTATCAAACATCCAAAGCATACATGAATTCATCAATAATATACCAATTCAAGCTCATACTAACATCTAAGCATGATCAACACATCCAAACATCATAATTCACCAATCATATCCAAAAGTTACTATCTTTAGTAATGTATGAACTATAACATGTTTTCTTGAATTTCCAATGATCACAACAACAATCTAACATCTAATTATCACCATGAACACATCCATAACATCATAACATCCATAGTTCAACATTTCATGCAAATAAAGTTACTATTATTAGTAACCTATGAACATCAACCCTAAATCATCAATTTCTTGCAAGATTCATGATTCCTAACATTCATACAACTTATTAATCACCACACATTCATCAAACAACATCATTCACCCATAATCATGCCAAAATCGAATTAGGGTTTGACTAGAATCAAAACCCATGATTAACCCACTAACAACATGTAATTCATCCATGATCGACGTTAACTAACATGCATTCAACCTAACTAACATATAAACATCATCAAACAACATCCAATTAGACCTAATGAGGATCAATTTCGAATCCAAGGTTCGGCCCTAATGAACCATTCACAAAAACTCGAAAAATCTAACCTTTAAACGCGTGTTAACTTGCAATTGATGATTCTAACGTGTTCTAAACCTTGAAATCAACAAAATCGATGCTTCCTTGATGATTCTAGGCTGAATTCGAAGAGAAGAGGGGAAGAGGAGCTTGATCGCGGCTGAAGGGGTGAATTAGGGTTTGAAGTTTTGTTTTATTTAATTTTAATTTACACATTTACCCTTTTAACCCTTGTAATTTGTATTTTATAAAAAAACTAAGCTTTAAACTCTTTGTAAAGTGTTTTTAACTTCATAATATAAAGATATAAACTTATAAAATTCATTATATATCTTATCTTTATAAAAACACAAGACATACGAATAAATAGGCACGTTTCCGCGTTACGCGATAAATTCTTTAATTAACCTTTTATAAATGTGTAAACACATAAACATAACCCAATACTCACATAATCACTTAGATTCACATCAAATTAACATTATTCATTATTATTAGGTCACCAACGTTAAACGACAACTAGTGTGTGCTCACGACACGTGTATACAAGACTTAACGGAACTAACGGAGTTTGGTAACGGAAATTTACCGGATGTCACATAAAAGGCTGCTAAACAACACTTAAGTGTCATTAAAAGTTTGATTAAAAGGCTGCTAAACAACACTTAAGTGTATTAAAAAAACTTGCCTTAACCAGCCAACGATATTTGATCATGAGGGAGATGGTGAAGTGTGTGACATATGACCTGATTCATATTTTAAACTCGTAAGTCGTACCCATTTGAATTATCCATGTAATAATGAAATAAAGTTTATATATTAATATTTAATTTATTATTCTAAAGCATATGTTATGTTATTTAGTCATTTTATAATTAATTAACAATTTATAAAATAATTTTTATAAAACAATAAAGTTTAATCACAAAAATTATATGTCGTTTCACTATATTTAAATAAGAGTTTATAAAGTTATAAATTATCAAATTAGTTGTTAATTAAATTAGATTTTATTTACAAAATTAACTTTAGGGTTAATTTGTAAATTTTAAAAACTTAATTTAACAATTTTAGACATGAATGATAAAAATCAAAATTTTAGGACCAAAGTGTAAAATTTTAAGACCCAAGCTTCCCCTCTACCGATTTCCGGCGACCGATCTCCAAAGATGCCAAACTCCCAAATATAATCATTCTTAACCAAATCAAGTCGTTCCCCATCATCACACTCGTTTCGAACATCTGGCCTATTACAATTCAAGTATTCAACCATGATTGCAAGCTCATTCGAAACTGAAACAACAACCTCAAATCTTAAATCAGTCTAAAACTCAAATCGTTGAATAATGAATATAAATCAATTGACAGAAACAAACTTGTGATTATTGTGACTTAACCACCTAAATCAATTGAGGATATAATTGCATAATCGTTCTCATATATGTGAATCAAATAACATTCAAATCCAACTCATAGCTTGTCTGAATAGAAATAAAATCAATTGATACTATATAAGTGGGGTAAAACACTTCAAATGAATTAGTTTAACTCTCCGTAACCTCAATTGCATTCTAAACATACACACACACTCAACATTTATCATTGAATTCATATCGGACTTGCAACCTTGGTTTTCATCATTTGCTAGGTATTCTTTGTTGAAATCAACAGAAGGGTTTTGATATTCATCACCTATAGAGGCTTCACACAACTCTAACTGAATTGTATCTTCATAATTTCCTCGGATTCAATTTGTTAATAATCAACTATTTCTTCTTTCTTATTAACATAAATTCATTTTTAAATCATGTAATTGAACACATCCACACCTCGTTATCATGTATAGAATCAAAGGCCCAAGTTTATTTCTAGTTTGAATTCAAATTATTTAGAAATTAGAGTTTTTAAACCAGAAATGAGCTTTGGCCCAACGGTAAACACATCACACGTATACACAGGAGAATTGGGTTCCAACACGGCACCTGCATTCAGTTATATTTAGTTTATTGACATTTAAATAATTTTATAAAATAATATTATATTAATATATTATTATAAAAATCATCCTATTAATTAATATTACAACAGAAAATTTATAATTTATTCTAAAAATTCAAATTTCATAATTATATATTTATACTTTTAATAGTAAAAAAGTTATAAGAATAAAACAAGACTATAAGTTATTATAAAAGTTCTAGTTTTTATAAAATCTCTATAAAACTAAATTGATTATTTAAATTATTTTAGTTAAAAGATCTACATTATTTAAAAACCAAGATTTTGTTATAAATATATTCATTTAAATAATTAATCAATTATTTAATTATTTTGATAAAATTACCCATTTTATTATTCAAAGCCCTATTTCTTAGCTCTCATAAATACTCATCATTAGTCTTAATGTTCAAATAAAATTAAATTATTATGTTTTGTTATTTAAATTATTTATTAATCATTGTTAACATTTAACTCTTATTATTCATCCAAAATTATTTTTATTCAATTATTATTATATCAAATCATGTATCAAAGTTAATTAAACTATTCCCATTTAATATTTTGTTAACTCTACAAGTTTATAATTCTAATTTAGGTAAGCGTTTATTAGGTTAAGTCGTAAGGAGATGTTTTGATGCCTAATTAAAGCATATTATTATTTCTTCACTTGCAATTCATCAAGTTAGTAATCTGTCGTTTTTATGCTTAATAATTT